>JASEVX010000007.1:74334066-74544717 GCA_031761405.1 Serripes groenlandicus | reverse complement strand
ACAGTAAGATAATTTCAGGGGACTTTGGACCTGTCATGAAAAAGTATAAAATTATGGCCACGTTTTCAGGGGGACAACGAGATAATTTCAGGGGACTTTGGACCTGTCATGAAAACAGTATCAAATTACGGCCACGTTCTAGGGGACAGCGAGATAAATTCAGGGGACTTTGGACCTGTTATGAAAAAAGTATCAAATTATGGCCACGTTCCAGCGGACAGCAAAGCAAGATAATTTCAGGGGACTTTGGACCTGTCATCAAAAAAGTATCAAATTACGGCCACGTTCCAGGGGACAGCAAGATAATTTCAGGGGACCCTGGACCTGTCATGAAAAAAAGTATCAAATTATGACCACGTTCCAGGGGACAGCGAGATAATTTCAGGGGACTTTGGACCTGTCATGAAAAAAGTATAAAATTATGGCCACGTTCCAGGGGACAGCGAGATAATTTCAGGGGACTTTGGACCTGTCATGAAAAAAGTATCAAATTACGGCCACGTTCCAGGGGACAGCGAGATAAATTCAGGGGACTTTGGACCTGTCATGAAAAAAGTATCAAATTATGGCCACGTTCCAGGGGACAGCAAGATAATTTCAGGGGACTTTGGACCTGTCATGAGAAAAGCATCAAATTACGGCGACGTTCCAGGGGACAGCAAGATAATTTCAGGGGACTTTGGACCTGTCATGAAAAATGTATCAAATTATGGCCACGTTCCAGGGGACAGCAAGATAATTTCAGGGGACTTTGGACCTGTCATGAAAAAAAGTATCACATTACGGCGACGTTCCAGGGGACAGCAAGATAATTCCAGCGGACTTTGAAAGCTTTTTCCCAAAGTAAGCAAAATCTGCAGCAGACGACTTTGAAAACATTTAGTCAACATATAGAACCTCTCTGTAAATAAAATATCAATAACTGAATAAAGTTGAAAACTTTTTGACAAAAGGAGAAATTGCTGATAACGATGTTAAACACAATGTGTTTAAAAGTCGTCTGTTGCAGAGGCGTCAGAAAGTGTCTGTATGTGGGAAAGTGTTAAATATCAAAGTAGAACCTACTGATGTTATGGTTTCTTTCTTAGCGATTGGTGGATTAATTTTATTATGGCATTATGTATAGAAATTGCTATTTGACCGAGATAAGTCTTTTAAATTACGTAAATCATTAAATCTCTTTGGTTGAGTTTGTAGGGTTTCATGTTGTCCTAGATATGTTTACAAAACTGTTTGTTTTATGGAACACACCGATATAGTCTGAAACTAGTCATTGACACTCGATGGTTTCATGCAAAACGGTTGTAACTAGATCTTGAACAAGATGTATTTACAACCTTGTTGCATGAATCCCTCTAACTGAAGACACTCAGGAATTTCCGCTTTGGTTAGTCTCAAACATTCATTAATTCTGTAAACCTGAAACTTGTAATGGGCAAGAAGAAAGCATCGTCGAGTGGTTGACGCGAGAGACTTTGAACCGGGTCATCCAGGTTCGAACCTTTAGGGAAAACGCACATATTCTAGCATAGTACCGGTTTGACACACATGGGATCGTGAATAACGGTTTTGCCCCTCTAGTATAACAGAAATGAACCGTCCCGCGAGAAAACCAACATTGTGGACTCTGCGTAAAGCATCGACCCGGATCAGCCTAAGAATGCCGCGCTGGCTAACCCTGACAGACATTGTTCGCCTCCTGTGGATTTTCTGTTTCAGGAATTATTACTCTATATCACTATCCCCTTAAGACGGAATGTGTCGTCTCGGATTAGCCTACGCGGACTGCGCAGGCTGATCTGGATCGATACATTACGCAGAGTCCACAATGGTGGTTTTTCTCGCGGAACTACTCAAATACCATTGGAAATGTGGTCAAACTCTAGGATAAACAATCAAAATCTTATAAGCATCCATTCAGTACAGGTAAGGTTGCATTGTTTAAACAAATACAAGCAACTTAACTTGCATTTATATATTTATAGATACACATATAATAGACGAGACTTTTAAAAGAACTGAATAATGTGACGTATGAAGGCCATTTCAAAATGGCCAGAACCATGCTGTGTGCAATTAAACCAAAGTGTGTGCTGTAAATGACCACCTGACGATTTGAAATAGTCCAGCGGTTTTCCCGTTTCTTTTGACATATACCCTAGAACGGCGAACACCGGTAATCCAGCAAAGATGGCCGTGAAAGCATCAGCAAAACAAACAATCCCAGCATCCCTGGAAATAAAGCAATCTAGGATTGTCGTGTTGTACTTAACATTCACAGAATGTTCAATGTTCAATATAGGAATATCGCGTTGTACTTAACATTCACAGAATGTTCAATGTTCAATGTTCAAAATAGGAATATCGCGTTCTACTTAACATTCACTGAATGTTCAATGTTCAATGTTCAATCTAAGAATATCGCGTTGTACTTAACATTCACGGAATGTTCAATGTGCAATGTTCAATCTAGGAATATCGCGTTGTACTTACCATTCACTGAATGTTCAATGTTCAATGTTCAATCTAGGAATATCGCGTTGTACTTAACATTCACAGAATGTTCAATGTTCAATCTAGGAATATCGCGTTGTACTTAACATTCACTGAATGTTCAATGTTCAATCTAGGAATATCGCGTTGTACTTAACATTCACTAAAAGTTCAATGTTCAATGTTCAATCTAGGAATATCGCGTTGTACTTAACATTCACAGAATGTTCAATGTTCAATGTTCAATCTAGGAATATCGCGTTGTACTTAACATTCACAGAATGTTCAATGTTCAATCTAGGAATATCGCGTTGTACTTAACATTCACTGAATGTTCAATGTTCAATCTAGGAATATCGCGTTGTACTTAACATTCACAGAATGTTCAATGTTTTTGTAATAATTTGAAAAAAGTACATCTTTTTAAACAGGGTTAACCCTTTCCCTCATATAGACGCTTTCTGACGCCTCTGCAGCAGACGGTTTTTTGAAAACATAGTGACAAAAGAAGAAATTGCACAAAACGTGCAATTTCTTCTTTTGCCACAATGTTTTCCACTTTTAGTCATAGGTTATCCATTCAATTATGGAGATTTTCTATGTTTTGACAAAATATGTTCAAAGTCGTCTGCTGCAGGATTGTCGTTTGAGAGAAAAGGTTAACCATGATATGACGACGCGAAATTAAGCAAGTAAAAATAAGTTTCGTATTTCATATTGTGTGAAATGTAGTCCAGCTAAATCACCTTAGCCCAAGTTACAATCTATCTTTTAATTGTCAACGTAAAGAAGATTCGACTTATATAAGGTAGATCTGTAAAGGTTTGTATTAATTAAATGCTGAAGTGCGATTTTATTTGAGCGGTACTCAGAGAAACGCCAACATCAGTGTAATTATTATCATTATTGTAAGATATAAGTACAGGTGACAGTCTCGTTTAAAATCTAAAAATAGCATTTGACTATAGGTTACAATACACCAAAAAATATCCTTCCATGTAAATCGACCAGTTTCAGTCCTAAATTGTCACACTTTCTAAGCGTTTCTCATGTAGAACACCAATATCATTGAAAAGAGTTATTTCCTAGCTTTAAAACAATCTAAAGAAAATGTGGGGTTGTGCATTATGCAAGAAAGAACTCACTAGGCGAAAGTGGTTACCGTAATTTTGGACCAAATCGAGCCCGGACAAAACCGGTGTTTAGAATTCTAAACAAGGTCAAAATACTAAAAGTGATTAAATCAATCATTTACAGTGCATCCTATACACATTCACAATGCATTTAAACTCAATGTCATATATGCAATACATTCTGGTGATGGTATACACTCATTTCTACACAAACAAAGATTTTTTAGGGACTATAGTGGTGTAGATCAGCAAGTCAGCGGATGTATTCAGCGTAATTTGACCTATAGTCAAATGCTATTTTTAGATTTTAAACGAGACTGGCACCTGTGGATATAAAATATAAAAGCGCATCAAAGCAGTCTGATTAAAATAGTCAATACGTGAAATTATATTCTTGAAACCTTCTATGACTAATTGGCGAACGATGCAGAGTCAGATTAGACTGTGCAGGTGCGCTGGCTGGTCTGGATATACACTGATCGTAAATTAATTTCGGTTGGATTTCTAAGAGTGGCTGCACATTTTAAAATCACGACGATAATTTCAACTTACGGATGTTTGAAACATAGATATGAGCCGTACCGCGAGAAAACTAACATTATGGACTCTGCGTAATGTATCGACCAATATAAGCCTGCGCAGTCCACGCAGGCTAATCCGGGCCGACACATTCCGTCTCCGGGTAAGAGAGGTATAGAGTAATGATTCCTAAAACAGAATATCCACGGGAGGTGAAAAGTTTCTGCCCGGATTAGCCGGCCAGGCATGCTTAAGCTGATCCGGGTCGATACTTTACGCGGGGTCAATTAGGTTGGTTTTCTCGCGGGAATGGCTCACATCGTTTCGAGTGTACATGAATTAATGTTTTATGAACAGGATTCAGAGTAATGACAAACCTGAGGGCATTATGATCGAACTTATTAAAACTAGCCATAGTAATAACACCGCCCCATGCTGGCCCCAGCGAGTAGAATACTTGAACGGCCGCATCTTGCCAGATCTGGGAAAATATAAGCAAACTTACAAGCTCTATATAAGTGTTGTGTATTTCCATTCTATAACTAGAATGGAGTGCTCCGCGGAGCACGTGTGTCACCTGCACCTGCTCATTGAAAGTGTGACGAAAAAGTGAGACGAAAAAGTGTGACGAAAAAGTGTGACGGACAGACAGACAGACAGACGCCGGACAAACAAAAGTAATCCCTAAATGCCTACCATGCTACGCAGGGTGACACAAAAAAAGCTTCAAAAAATTGACATTAGTTACTCGACGACCTTTAACGACTTTGCAGTAGACAACTTTTGGAAACAATTTGGACAATGCATGTGTCTTCTTTCTCTCAAAATGTTTTCAACTTGTTATCAACATTTTAAATCGAACAGTTTCCCCCATATACCTCTGTGGTATTATTACGCGACCTGTTTTGTTTTCTAGCCTTCCAACTTGAAAAACTATTATTCAATATGATAAGTAATACACGTGTTTTCCTAAACAAAATTCGTCATATACAGTGTACAGACAGACGAGTGTTTACCTTTCCCCTGATGACAACAAAAACAAGAGCTGTCGGAGGACAGCGCGCTCAACTATTTTGTGTGGTACAGAAAACATAACCGAGTACTTTATCATATTATTTATAAGCAAAGTACTTTATAAGTCGAAAAAGGATCATAATCTTTACAAAAATCTTCACTGAGCTATGCACTCTTGGCTGTTGGTGGAGGTTATGATGGTAACAAGATTTGTGTACGTGTTTAAGCTATATCTCTTATTGTTTTGAAAACATTTGATTAGATTTGAAAAAAAAGGTCCATAATTCTTGCAAACACATGGATAGAGGTGTGTACTTTTGTCTGTTGATGGAGATAATGATGGGGAAACAGTATTGTAAGTTTCAAAGCAATATCTGTATTGTGAAAAAAAGTGAATTGGTACAAAAAACTTAACAAAAATTCTAGGTAAAAAAGGGCCATAATTCTAACAAAGACATTGACAGAGTTATGTACTCTTGTCTGTTGATGGAGGTAATGATTGGGGAATATGTGTTTTAAGTTTCAAAGCAATATCTGTAATGTTTTCAAAAAACGTGAATTGGTACAAAAACTTAACCAAAATTCTAAGTCAAAAAGGACCATAATTCTTACAAAAACCTTGACAGAGTTATGTACTCTTGTCTGTTGATGGAGTTAATGATGGTGAATAAGTGTTGTAAGTTTCAAAGCAATATCTGTAATGGTTTTGACAAAAAAGTGATTTGGTACAAGAAACTTAACCAAGGTGTGACACCAACGCCAACGTAGACGCCGAGGCGAGTTGTACAGTTAGCCTTTTCTTCGAAAAGTCGAGCTAAAAACGAATTGAGAAAGCATTTTGTTCATAAGAAGCAGTGTCTCTTTCCAATATTGTTTTGTTCTCTGTACCACAGTGATTGCTTCGTTTGGTTCTCAGATGGAAAATGTAAACCACAATAATTTTCAAACAAACCACCGTAACATAATTAATCCTTATGCAGTACCTGTGACTCGGCCAGTTTTGAAAAATCCGGTTGCAGGTATAACTTCAAACCTTCCCATGCTCCAGGTAACGTTATTCCTCGTATAAGAAGTACAGTCAATAAAACATAGGGAGCCAACACTGTCACATAAACAACCTGTTGGGATAGAAAGGATTGTTTTGTTATCTCCATATCGTCCGTTTACATGGTGATAATAATATCTGTCACACTTTTTAAATGCAATAGTATTGTTGTCTCTGAGTGTTGTTGTTTTATCTTATACATGTACATCTAACATCTAGAGGTTTTAACGTTTCATTATTACAATATCATTACAATGTTATTACTAAAGTAGTAAGGCCTCCGGCCCATAATACAACTTATATATAATATAACAATCATGATATGCACAGTTTTTACCAATTATCTTTACCAATTAAACTGTATATACACATGTGTTTATTTAATGGATTTCAGACGTGTTAAAATAAATCTTATTTTTTTATTGCGATATTACTGAACGTTTGTTGAAAGCGGCTTACAGTTCAATTCCAATTAATCGTTTCGACACCACTAACCAAACTTACCTTGCCAAGGGTCTTGACACCTTTAGCCAAACAAAAAAAGACGACAACCCATCCAAGGACAAGACTACCGACCAGATGCCACTGTATTGTACCCATATCATCTATACCACTGGAGAGACCGAGAACATTATTCCTGTAATTTAGACGGAGCGAGTACATAAATCCTGTAATAGGAACATTACATGATCATGTACACCATTGGATAGACCGATTACAATATTCCTGTAATAGGAACGATTGATTATCATGAACACCACTGGATATACCGATTACATTATTCCTGTAAAAAGAACAACTAATTATTATGATCACTACTGGATAGACCGATTACATTATTCCTGTAATAAGAACAACTAATTACCATGATCACTACTGGATAGACCGATTACATTATTCATGTAATAAGAACAACTAATTACCATGATCACCACTGGATATACCAATTACATTATTCATGTACATGTAATAGGAACAATTCATTATCATGAACATCACTGGATATACCAATTACATTATTCTTATAATAAGAACAATTCATTATCATGAACACCACTGGATAGACCGATAACATTATTCCTGTAATAAGAACAATTCATTATCATGAACACCACCGGATATATCAATTACAATATTCCTGTAATAAGAACAATTCATAATCATGAACACCACTGAATATACCAATTACAATATTCATGTAATAAGAACAATTCATTATCATGAACACCACTGGATATACAAATTACATTATTCATGTAATAAGAACAATTCATTATCATGAACACCACTGGATAGACCAATTACATTATTCCTGTAATAAGAACAATTCATTATCATGAACACCACCGGATATATCAATTACAATATTCATGTAATAAGAACAATTCATTATCATGAACACCACTGGATATACAAATTACATTATTCATGTAATAAGAACAATTCATTATCATGAACACCACTGGATAGACCGATTACATTATTCCTGTAATAAGAACAATTCATTATCATGAACACCACTGGATATATCAATTACAATATTCCTGTAATAGGAACAATTCATTATCATGAACACCACTGGATATGCCAATTACAATATTCATGTAATAAGAACAATTCATTATCATGAACACCACTGGATATACAAATTACATTATTCATGTAATAAGAACAATTCATTATCATGAACACCACTGGATAGACCGATTACATTATTCCTGTAATAAGAACAATTCATTATCATGAACACCACTGGATATATCAATTACAATATTCCTGTAATAAGAACAATTCATTATCATGAAAACCACTGGATAGACCGATTACATTTTTCCTGTAATAAGAACAATTCATTATCATGAACACCATTGGATAGACCGATTACAATAGTCCTGTAATAAGAAAAATTCATTATCATGATCACTACTGGATATACCGATTACATTATTCCTGTAATAGGAACAATTCATTATCATGAACACCACTGGATATACCGATTACATTATTCCTGTAATAAGAACAATTCATTATCATGAACACCACTGGATATACCAATTACATTATTCCTGTAATAAGAACAATTAATTATCATGAACACTACTGGATATACCAATTACAATATTCATGTAATAAGAACAATTCATTATCATGAACACCACTGGATATACAAATTACATTATTCATGTAATAAGAACAATTCATTATCATGAACACTACTGGATAGACCGATTACAATATACCAGTAATAGGAACAATTCATTATCATGAACATCACTGGATAGACCGATTACAATATTCCTGTAACAAGAACAATTCATTATCATGAACACCACTGGATAGACCGATTACAATATTCCTGTAATAAGAACAATTCATTATCATGAACATCACCGGATAGACCGATTACAATATTCCTGTAATAGGAACAATTCATTATCATGAACATCACTGGATAGACCGATTACAATATTACTGTAACAAGAACAATTCATTATCATGAACACCACTGGATAGACCGATTACAATATTCCTGTAATAGGAACAATTCATTGTCATGATCACTACTGGATAGACCGATTACAATATTCCTGTAATAAGAACAATTAATTATCATTTATATCATTGGATATATGGAGTACATTATTCTTGTAATGTGAACATTTTATGATCATCTGTATCACTGGACAGACCTTATTTTTTAATATTGACTTATTGGATACATTATTTATTTCTGTATTAGGAACATTGTTAATAAAACAGATGTATAGGTGTATTATATTGGAACCAGTCCTTAATGCAGAAATTATATTTATCCCTAATATTTCATACACAGGCTTATAACAGCTACGATTTTCTCAGTTTAGAAATCCCCGAGCGCTGATTGGTACGAGCTTTTTAGTGAGTCTTACTAGTCTGCAATTGTTAACCCTGTCCCTCATAGGACAAGTTTGCAGCAGACGACTTTGAACATATTGGCCGTCCCACGAGAAAACCAACATTGTGGACTCTGCGTAGAGTATCGACCCGGATCAGCCTAAGCATGCCGCGTAGGCTAACCCGGACCGACCAATATTATATACCTCTATATCCCCCTGAGACGGAATGTGTCGGCCCGGATTAGCCTGCGCTAATTATCCTGGGTCGATACATTACGCAGAGGCCATATTGTTAGTTTTCTCGTGGAACGGCTCATATTTTGTCAAAAAAAATAGAAAATCTCTATAATTGAATGGATAAGCTATAAAGGAGAAATTGCTCGTTTTGAGCAATTTCTTCTATTGTCACTATGTTTTCAAAAAGCCATCTGCTGCAAAGGCATCAGAAAGCGTCTAAAGACTGAGGGTAAAATAAAGTAGAATACAGCCATGTTGGTGTAGTAGTAACATGTAAAGACGACTCACTCCCAGAACTCGGTGGCTGCTGTATTCGTCTTTGTGATGTTTAGTTCCCCATTAGTCTCAGCTATGTCGTGTGACTCCGTTACGTTGTATCGCAGCCAAGTGTGTGTTACATTTAATGTTGTATAATTGTCGTTGTGTGTTGGTGCCAATGTTCGTTGGGATTCATCTCCATGAAATATCTCTGTGAAAATGTAGTAGTAGTAGTAGTAGTAGTAGTAGTAGTAGTAGTAGTAGTAGTAGTAGTAGTAGTAGAAATAGTAGTAGTAGTAGTAGTAGTAGTAGTATTAATAGTGGTATTAGTAGTAGTAGTAGTTGTAGTAGTAGTAGTAGTAGTAGTAGTAGTAGTAGTAGTAGTAGTAGTAGTAGTAGTAGTAGTAGTAGTAGTAATAGTGGTAGTAGTAGTAGTAATAGTAGTAGTAGTAGTAGTAGTAGTAGTAGTAGTAGTAGTAGTAGTAGTAGTAGTAGTAGTAGTATCAGTAGTAGTAGTAGTAGTAGTAGTAGTAGTAGTAGTAGTAGTAGTAGTAATAGTGGTAGTAGTAGTAGTAGTAGTAGTAGTAGTAATAGTAGTAGTAGTAGTAGTAGTAGTAGTAGTAGTAGTAGTAGTAGTAGTAGTAGTAGTAGTAGTAGTAGTAGTAGTAGTAGTAGTAGTAGTAGTAGTTTTAGTAGTAGTAGTTTTTATTTAAGTGACACGTAATACAAGTTATACAACAGTATAACATTCACATTTGTTAGTAATACTTGTACATATTGGGCGTATTACTCAGCCATACAAATGGCTTATGAGTCACTAGACATCAATCAATATATACTAATCAAAAGTATGTATCATGTATACAGTCTCAATTATGAAATAGGCGGCGACACGAAACCAAGACACCAAGATTTCTTATATACGCTTATTCATTCATGCAGTTTTTGTACATAACATCATGACGCAGGCAAGTGTTATTGCACTCTTTTGTCAATTCTACAATTGACGTTCATGTTTATTTCAGTGCGTTTATTCAGGGACACTATATTGTCCCTGGTATAGGTTGCTAATTTTCTCTGAAAACTTAAATGTGAAGGGGCTTCAATATTGCACTCGTGAACACTGTTACATTGCACCTAAATATATCTATATGTGTTTTAAAAGAGAATGAAGATGAGAAACGGTCGTAGTATAAGCTCAATATATGAGCCGTCCCGCGAGAAAACCAACATTGTGCACTCTGCGTAAAGTATAGACCCAGATCAGACTAAGCATACCGCGGAGACTTACACGGGTAGACACTTTTCGCCTCCTGTGGATTTTCTGTTTCAGGAATCATTACTCTATACCTCTATTCCTTTGAGACGGAATGTGTCGGCCCGAATCAGCCTGCGCAGGCTGATCTGGTCGATACATTACGCAGATGCCATACTGTTGGTTTCCTCACGGGACGGCTCATATATCTATATTTGTTTTAAAAGAGATTAGAGAAGAGAACCGGTCTATAAGTGCATACAAAGGTGAATCTGACCAGCGAAAATAGTCCTGACATAGATCCATCCGATTGGTTGTTTGAATTCAAAATTAAGGACCGTCCATTTCTCACTCACGATTTAGGAAATAGGTCTCATTTTGAGTGATATAAGAGCCGGTATATCACTCACAATGAGGTCTATTTCAATTCTAGCACCTTTATTTATAACTTAAAGGGATACAACTTAGGGGGAACTATGTTCTGTTCCCTTTATTAAATCATGTGATGGCTATTCTATCTTTACCCCCCTTGTATTTGTTTTTGCAATATTCACGGATTTTTTCAACTAACAAAACATTTAGAAATCAGTTTAATTTGCAGTCAAAAACATTATATTTACATTATATTTAACTTGTGCCTATAACAGGCATATAATGCATTGATGAGGCCATTTAAACACTATTTAACTTAATTGGTTGTAGTTGTTACTAATACTGCAGACGAAACAATTTAATACGATTTGTTTATGTCACGTGACTTCATTCATAAATGTCAAGCCCATCGTATTAACGCATGCGCAATAAGAAAGGTTGTATGAAAAATACGCGGGAGGAAATTTCAACAGCCAAAAATAGTTCCGGAAGTTTAGAGTATTATACTGCGTGTTAGATCACGCTCAAATCCTTCTTTGTGTATAGAAGGGAAATTTTCAATAGTGTTAGAATGTAATTTTTCACATTTAATAATCCCCTTAGTTTCATAGATGAATTTATAGATCGTGTACGAATGTTTCATCAACTTTATAATCATCTCACCATATAGTTTGTGTTTCGAACTACATGCATTCTGTCTCTTGACGTTCAAAATATTTGTTTAATTGGGGGTTTACGCCGTTTTCAACATTATTTCAGTTATATCACGGCGACAGTTCACTCATTCATGATCCCTGGCATCCTCGGTACCCAGGCTATTCATAAACTATATGATACCCTGGGCAAATTATCGCATGAGGCTTTTATTATGCGGCCAATCAAGCGGCTGCATTTTACCTCATAACATATTCATGAGTACGAGATTTTTACAGCCAATTTCCCAGGGTATCATATATTTTGTGAATAGCCTGGGTACCGAGGATGAATCCCTGGGTAAACGAAACCAGTACTAGGCTAGGAAATGTGCCTTGCCAAAGGGGCACTCCTCCGTGACCGCCGCGACTGAGGATCAAATCCGGGACGCCCGGTTCCTAATCCCCGCCGCTAACCTCTCAGTCACGGCGGATTCTCAGTGTTCAGTCAGTAGAACAAAATGTTCAGGTTAATTGTCACATGTATTCTATTTCAGCAAGTTTAGTCCAAGCAAGAATTAGCTGTCAATCAGTCACTTATCAATCATATCACGGTAGATGTTTTTCCCTTTCCCTAATTATTCTTTTTTTTTACACTAGTGGCTTTATTTTTCATTGGGTACAATAAAGCACATGTGTTCGATTTTCTTTTCTTTTTAAAAAAACAAAGACAAATTAGAAGCTGATTCTTGGCTCTGTGTTGTAAATAGTAAGTGCTTTGTTTGTGCGATATTCTTATATCGCATGTCTCTTATAATTTATGTTAGAATGGCCATGTATAATACCTGTCTTGATTCGTTTGCACATTATATATGACTTTGTTTGTACATGGATGAGACTTAAATAAATAAATAAATAAACAAATGAATAAATGAATAAATAAATAAAAAAAAAAATAAAAAAAAAATAAAAAAAAAATATAAATATAAATATGAATATGTAATATATCACATTTCACTTACCTATACAGTTTGGTGTGTTCCAAGTATTGTTGCATGTTGACCAGCCTAGGGTCGGGTAGAATGACTGTATTAGGTAATAGTATATCCAACCTATAATCATCCCGTAGTACCAACAATACATTGTGGAAAGGGCTAACATCACTACGCCTAGCCCTGTAAACAAAGTAATACCATGGACATAGTATGAAAATTACATATTGTTGAAAGCCATGTATAACATGGACATAGTATGTCAATTACATATTGGTGAAAGCCATGTATAACATGGACATAGCATGAAAATTACGTATTGGTGAAAGCCATGTATAACATGGACATAGTATGAACATTAGGTATTGTTGAACGTCATGTATAACATGGACATCGTATAGGAATTACATATTGGTGGAAGCCATGTTTAACATGGACATCCTATGGAAAATAACGTATTGTTGAAAGCCATGTATAACATGGACATCGTATGGACATTACGTATTGTTGAAAGCCATGTATAACATGGATATCGCATGGAAGTCACGTAGTGCTGAAAGCCATGTATAACAAGGACATCGTACGGAAATCATGTATTGTTGAAAGCCATGTATATTATGGACATATTATCGAAATTACGTTTTGTTGAAAGCCATGTATATCATCGACATCGTATGGACATTGAGTATTGTTGAGAGCCATGTATAACAGGGGCATCGTATGTAAATTACGCATTGTTGAAAGCCATGTATAACATGGAAATCAATTGTTGTTGAAAGCCATGTATAATATTGCAATCAGATTTGTTTAAAATCATGTATAGAATGGAAACACTGGAAATGACGGACCAGTCCATGCATAATATCGATCTTAAACAGCTTTGGACGAAACTTGTCGATCTGATATAATAGTGGTAAGTACTGACCTCGTTCGAAAACTGACACGCCCGTTAGCGGAGTTTAACTTTACTTAAACTGAGTTTTAAACTGAAGACTCATCGGTCAGTGACCAGCCGAAGGAGGTAATCATTCACATTATGCAAATTAGATTAGCCACAAAGCAAAGACAAATCATAGATTGCCTGATAAAATACTTCTTTGCCTATGTTTTTTTTTTTTTTTTAATTTACAGGACATTGACACCATGGTTATCCGTCTGAAAAGCAGTCATGTGAATTATTTCTATACTGTCTCATTACCTCCTAACTTTACAGGTCAAATTATGCTAAATACATCCGCTAATTGCTGATGTACAGTACTATAGTCCCTAAAAAAAACTTTGTTTGCGTAGAAATGAGTGTATACCCTCACCAGAAAGTATTGAATATATGACATTGAGGTTAAATGCATTGTGAATGTGAATAGGATGCACTGGAAATGATTGATTTGGTCGCTTTTAGTAGTTTGACCTTGTTTGAAAGTGAAAGTAGAGAATGCTAAACACCGGTTTTGTCCGCGCCCAATTTGGTCCGAAGTGACGGTTACCATTTTCGCCTGGGGAGTTCTTTCTTGCATAATGCATGACCTCACATTTTCTTTGGATTATTTTTAAAGCTAGGTGGTAACTCCATTCAATGATATATGGTGTTCCACATGAGAAACGCTTAAAACGTGTGACAATTGAGGACTGAAACTGGTCGATTTACATGGAAACAAAAAATAATTTTTGTTTGTGTATTGTAACCTAAACATGCTGTCAAATTTTCCTTTGATTCTTCATGTCTTAAATGTGTATACTTGTGCACTCAGGTGAGCGATATAGTGCCAATATAGTTACTATATTTGATATGATCTTTCAACTTCTTAACAATAAATACATAAACATGTTATTTCCTTTCACATTTTTTCCCTACTTCTCCAACCTTCCTGCAGCCCCCAGGCCGTCAGTACTTTCAGTGCTTTGATTTTAATTACAGGACATTGACACCATCGTTATATGTCTTGTGAAGTCTCATTACCCCCTAACTTTACAAACACATACCATGAATTAATTAATTAAATCATTTTGAAATACAGTGGACTCACGATATCTCGAACATGTATTAATCAAACACATCATTAAACTCGAACCAATTCCTGGTCGAAACTCTTTTTTTTAAAAAAAACAACGTAACAGCAGTTCTAAATGCTCATATGAACAATCAGAAGCGCTGCTGCGTCGTTTTCTTGATATGAGCCGTCTCGCGAGAAAAACCAACATTGTGGATACGTAAAGTATCGACCCGGATCAGCATAAGCATGCCGCACCGGGCTTACCCGGATAGACACTTTTCGCCTCCTTTGGATTTTCTGTTTCAGGAATCATTACTCTATACCTCTATCCCCCCCTGAGACGGAATGTGTCGGTCTGGATTAGCCTACGCGGACTGCGTAGGCTGATCTGAGTCGATACATTACGCAGAGGCCATAATATTGGTTTTCTCGTGGGACGGCTCAAATATGATGTTATGCCTTGATCGGTTTTCGTAATACATATTTAACTCTTTCAGCGCCGAATTGTTTAAAGTAGACTCTTCCATGTTCAAAATCGGGCGTCTCCATTTCTCATGTAATATAAGTTGGGACTATTTTGATAACCAAAAGGCAAACAATGCTGATTTCAGGTGAGACAGCTCGTCACGAGCTGAGTCACCTGAATCAGTATTGTTTGCAAAAAGCTTAATTTTGCCTTTGGCGCTAAAAGAGTTAAGTATAAATGAATGTGGACGCTGAGATATACATCAATGAATTGAGCCTAAAAACAAGTAGCCTGCCCTAGGTGTGTCAAATGTCGTTTACATCACAATGTTTCAGTTATAATCAGAGGGCTTGTAGGGCGGCAATTCATTTACCGGAAAGTTCGTTCACCTTGACTAGCTAGCATATTTCAGTTACTTTTGACTTCCATATCATTTACTGAACCCTGCTTCAAAAACAAACCATTTGAGATAAATTGAGCCGTCTCGCGAGAACACCAACATTGTGGACTCTGCGTAATGTATCGACTCGGATCAGCCAAAGCATGCCGCGCAGGCTAACCCGGATAGACACTTTTCGCCTCCTGTAGATTTTCTGTTTCGGGAATAATTACCATATACCTCTATCCCCCTGAGACAGAACGTGTCGGCCCGGATCAGTCAGCGCGGACTGCGCAGGCTGATCTGGGTCGATACATTACGCAGAGGCCATAATGTTGATTTTCTCGTGGGACGGCTCATATGTGATGATACAGATATGCTATCTTATCCAAATATCCACTGTTTGTGAGAAGGTTTAGGCGGGATTATTAGACTTGTAGGAGATAAGCGTAGAACCAGATCGGTCAGTGTGAACGCCCAGAATGATTCAGATCTGTCAGTGTGAACGCATAGAATGATCCAGATATGTCCGTGTGAACGCCCAGAATGATCTACATATGTCCGTGTGAACGGCCAGAATGATTCAGATCTGTCAGTGTGAAGGCCCAGAATGATCCAGATATGTCCGTGTGAACGCCCAGAATGATCCAGATCTGTCCGTGTGAAGGCCCAGAATGATCCAAATATGTCAGTGTGAACGCCCAGAATGATCTAGATATGTCCGTGTGAACGCCCAGAATGATCCAGATATGTCAGTGTGAACGCCCAGAATGATCTAGATATGTCCTTGTGAACGCCCAGAATGATCCAAATATGTCAGTGTGAACGCCCAGAAAGATCCAGATCCAGATATGTCAGTGTGAACGCCCAGAATGATCCAGCTATGTCAGTGTGAACGCCCAGAACGATCCAAATATGTCAGTGTGACCGCCAAGTATGATCTAGATCTGTCAGTGTGAATTCCCAGAATGATATAGATATGTCAGTGTGAACGCCCTGAATGATCCAAATATGTCAGTGTGAACGCCCAGAATGATCCAGATCCAGATCTGTCAGTGTGAACGCCCAGAATGATCCAAATATGTCAGTGTGAGCGCCCAGAATGATCTAGATCTGTCAGTGTGAACGCCCAGAATGATCTAGATATGTCAGTGTGAAAGCCCAGAATGATCCAGATCTGTCAGTGTGAACGCCCATAATTATCCAGATCTGTCAGTGTGAACGCCCAGAATGATCCAGATATGTCAGTGTGAACGTCCATAATGATCCAGATATGTCAATGTGAACTCCAGAATTATCCAGATCTG
Organism: Serripes groenlandicus; assembly: GCA_031761405.1. NCBI lineage: Eukaryota > Metazoa > Mollusca > Bivalvia > Cardiida > Cardiidae > Serripes > Serripes groenlandicus. The sequence continues at coordinate 74,527,748 of JASEVX010000007.1, read as the reverse complement.
TCCGTGTGAACGACCAGAATTATCCAGATATGTCAATGTGAATGCCCAGAATGATCCAGATCTGTCAGTGTGAACGCCCAGAATGATCCAGATCTGTCCGTGTGATTGCCCAGAATGATCCAGATATGTCAGTGTGAACGCCCAGAATGATCTAGATATGCCAATGTGAACGCCCAGAACGATCAAGATCTGTAAGTGTGAACGCCAAGAATGATCCAGTTATGTCAGTGTGAACGCCCAGAATGATCCAGACCTGTCAGTTTGAACGCCCAGAATGATGTATATATGTCAGTGTGAACGCCCAGAACGATCCAGATATGTCAGTGTGAACGCCCAGAATGATCCAAATATGTCAGTGTGAACGCCCAAAAGGATCTAGATCTGTAAGTGTGAACGCTCAGAATGATCCAGATATGTCAGTGTGAACGGCCAGAATGATCCAGATCTGTCCGTGTGAACGCCTAGAATGATCTGAATCTGTCAGTGTGAACGTCCAGAATGATTCAGATCTGTCAGTTTGAACGCCCAGAATGATCTAGATCTGTCAGTGTGAAAGCCCAGAATGATCCAGATCTGTCAGTGTGAACGCCCATAATTATCCAGATCTGTCAGTGTGAACGCCCAGAATGATCCAGATATGTCAGTGTGAACGTCCATAATGATCCAGATATGTCAATGTGAACTCCAGAATTATCCAGATCTGTCCGTGTGAACGACCAGAATTATCCAGATATGTCAATGTGAACGCCCAGAATGATCCAGATATGTCAGTGTGAACGTCCACATTGATCCAGATTTGTCAGTTTGAAGACCCAGAATGATCTAGATATGTCAGTGTGCACGCCAAGAATGATCCAGATCTGTCAGTGTGAACGCCCAGAATGATCCGAATATGTCAGTGTGAACGCCCAGAATGATCTAGATCTGTCAGTGTGAACGCCCAGAATGATCCAGATATGTCAGTGTGAACGCCAAGAATGATCCAAATCTGTCAGTGTGAACGCCCAGAAATATCCAGATATGTCAGTGTGAACGCCAAGGATTATCTAGATCTGTCAGTGTGAACGTCCAGAATGAATCAGATCGGTCAGTTTGAACGCCAAGAATGATCTATATATGTCAGTGTGAACGCTCAGATTGATCTAGATATGTCAGTGTGATCGCCCAGAGGGATCCAGATCTGTCAGTGTGATCGCCCAGAATTATCTAGATTTGTCCGTGTGAACGCACAGAATGATCCAGATATGTCAGTGTGAACGCAAAGAGTGATCTAGATCTGTCAATTTGAACGCTCAATATGATCCAGATATGTCAGTGTGAACGTCAAGAATGATCTAGATCTGTCAGTGTGAACGCACAGAATGATTTAGATCTGTCAGTGTGAACGCTCAGAATGATCCTGGTATGCCAATGTGAACGCTCTATGTCAATGTGAACGTCCAGAATGATCCTGATATGTCAATGTAACGCTCTATGTCAATGTGAACGTCCAAAATGATCTAGATCTGTCAGTGTGAACGCCCAGAATGACCTAGATATGTCAATGTGAACGCTCAGAATGAACCAGATCTGTCAGTGTGAACGCCCAGAATGATCCAGATCTGTCAGTGTGAACGCCCAGAATGATCCAGATCTGTCAGTGTGATCGCCCAGAATGATCTAGAGTGTCAGTGTTAACGCCCAGAATGATCTAGATATGTCAGTGTGAACGCCCAGAATGATCTAGATGAGTCAATGTGAACGCTCAGAATGATCCAGATATGTCAGTGTGAACGTCCAGAATGATCTAGATATATCAGTGTGAACGCCCAGAATGATCTAGATCTGTCAGTCTGACGCTCAGAATGATCCAGATATGTCAATGTGAACGCTCAGAATTATCCAGATATGTCAGTGTGACCGCCAAGAATCATCTAGATCTATCAGTGTGAACGCCCAGAATGATCTAGATCTGTCAGTGTGAACACCCAGAATGATCCAAATATGTCAGTGTGAACCCCCAGAATGATCCAGATATGTCAGTGTGAACGCACGGAATGATCCAGATCTGTCAATGTGAACGCCCAGAATGATCCAAATATGTCAGTGTGAACGCCCAGAATTATCCAAATATATCAGTGTGAACGCCCAAAATGATCTAGATCTGTCAGTGTGAACGCCCAGAATGATCCAAATATGTCAGTGTGAACCCCCATAATGATCCAGATATGTCAGTGTGAACGCCCAGAATGATCCAGATATGTCAGTGTGAACGCCCAGAATGATCCAAATATGTCAGTGTGAACGCCCAGAATTATCCAAATATGTCAGTGTGAACGCCCAAAATGATCTAGATATGTCAGTGTGAACGCCCAGAATGATCCAAATATGTCAGTGTGTGCGCCAAGAATGATCCAGATTTGTCAGTGTGAACGCCCAGAATGATCCAGATCTGTAATTGTGAAAGCCCAGAATGATCTAGATCTGTCAGTGTGAACGCCCAGAATGATCCAGATCTGTCAGTGTGAACGCCCAGAATGATCTAGATCTGTCAGTGTGAACGCCCAGAATGATCTAGATCTGTCAGTGGGAACGCCAAGAATGATCTAGATATGTCAGTGTGAACGCCCAGAATGATCCAAATATGTCAGTGTGAACGCCCAGAATGATCTAGATCTGTCAGTGTGAACGCCCAGAATGATCTAGATATGTCAGTGTGAACGCCCTAAATGATCCAGATATGTCAGTGTGAACGCCCAGAATGATCTAGATCTGTCAGTGTGAACGCCCAGAATGATCTAGATATGTCAGTGTGAACGCTCAGAATGATCCAGATATGTCAGTGTGAACGCCCAGAATGATCTAGATTTGTCAGGTTGAACGCCCAGAATGATCTAGATCTGTCATTGTGAACGCTCAGAATGATCCAGATCTGTCAGTGTGAACGCCCAGAATGATCCAGATATGTCAATGTGAACGCCCAGAATGATCCAAATATGTCAGTGTGAACGCCCAAAATGATCTAGATCTGTCAGTGTGAACGCCCAGAATGATCCAGATATGCCAGTGTGAACGCCCAGAATGATCCAGATATGTCAGTGTGAACGCCCAGAATGATCTAGATATGTCAGTGTGAACGCCCAGAATGATCCAGTTATGTCAGTGTGAACGCCAATAATGATCCGCATCTATTATGACAGGAAATGCATTCATCTATTCCCACGTGCAGACGTGTGTGATTATTAGGCATCTGCAGCAGACGACTTTTGAAAGCATTCGAGAAAAATTAGTAATTGCTCATAATGAGCAATGTTTCCTTTTGTCTCAATGTTTTCAACCATATTCCTTCTGCTGTAAATTCCATATATGAGCCAGTGCCGGTGCATTAGAAAAAAATTCAAAACAGTTTTTGTTCACCTGCTCAGTGGTATCACAATCTGCACATGTTGACGGAAACTTCTCAGAAGCCTGTGCAATTAACCCTTCCACGCATACAACAAATCTGCATCCTCGGTACCCAGGCTATTCATACAATAATATATGATACCCTGGGCAAATTGGCTAGCGAAACTTCGTAAAGCGTGCACCACGATTTTCCTTCGTAACTATACTGTAATTTCCGTATCACATGAGGTTTGTGTAATGAGGCCAATCACAATGAAGCTGCTGCATTTCACCTCATGAATTATTCACGAGTACGAGAATTTTACAGCCAATTTGCTCAGGGTATCATATATGTTATGAATAGCCTGGGTACCGAGGATGCAAATATGAAGCAGACGACTTGGAAAACAAACTAACAAAAACCTGAAAAATCGTCATAAAAGATAGTTTAATTGTTAAATAAATTTAAAAACATTGTGGCCAAAGGAGAAATTGCTCATCATGAGCAATTTCACCTTTGGCCACAATCTTTTCAAACGTCGTCTGCTGCTATTGCGTCAAAAAGCGTCTGCAGGTGGGAAAGGGTTAATGTGTCAATAGAGTAGTTCTTAATCTGACTTTGCACACAGGCTGAGCTGGGTGTACAGTATTCCCTAAAACCAACACGTACCCGTACATCGACTCACATGATGACATGTATTACGGTAGGTTTTTCTATAACGAAGCCGACATATGAGCCGACACGCGAGAAAAACAACATTGTGGACACTTTTCACCTCCTGTAGATTTTCTGTTTCACGAATCATTGCTCTATATCTCTATCCCCCTGGGACCTAAGGTGTCGGCCCGAATCAATCTGCGCGGACTGCGCAGGCTGATATCATATGGGTCGATACATTACGCAGAGGCCATAATGTTGGTTTTCCCGCGGGACGGCTCGAGTATTACCTTTAAATAAGGGTGCTATAGCCCACACGTGTACCGGAGACTTCCCCGAGAACTGACCGAGACATATCTCCATATAGAACAACGGCAAGCCACACATTGCGAGGAAAATCAGGAATGGTATAATAAACGCTCCTGAAATTTAAAATGAGTGTCAGATACAATAATTGTATGTTACCAATGCTGAAATAAGTTGAATACTAATTACTTTCGGATTCCTTCAACTAAGTGGTATTATAGCTCGATCTCATTAACCAAGTGAGATTATAGCTCGATCTCATTAACCAAGTGAGATTATAGCTCGATCTCTTTAACTAAGTGAGATTATAGCTCGATCTCTTTAACTAAGTGAGAGTGTAGCTCGATCTCTTTAACTAAGTGAGAGTGTAGCTCGATCTCTTTAACTAAGTGAGAGTGTAGCTCGATCTCATTACCTACGTGAGGTTATAGCTCGATTTCTTTAACTAAGTGAGAGTATATCTCGATCTCTTTAACTAAGTGAGATTATAGCTCGATATCTTTAACTAAGTGAGATTATAGCTCGATCTCTTTAACCAAGTGAGAGTGTAGCTCGATCTCTTTAACTAAGTGAGAGTGTAGCTCGATCTCTTTAACTAAGTGAGAGTGTAGCTCGATCTCATTAACTACGTGAGGTTATAGCTCGATTTCTTTAACTAAGTGAGAGTATAGCTCGATCTCTTTAACTAAGTGAGAGTGTAGCGCGATCTCTTTAACTAAGTGAGAGTATAGCTCGATCTCTTTAACTAAGTGAGATTATAGCTCGATCTCATTTAACTACGTAAGTTTATAGCTCGATCTCTTTAACTAAGTGAGATTATAGCTCGATCTCATTAACTTCGTGAGATTATATCTCGATCTCTTTAACGAAGTGAGATTATAGCTCGATCTCTTTAACTAAGTGAGATTATAGCTCGATCTCATTAACTACGTGGGGTTAAAGCTCGATATCTTGAACTATGTGAGGTTATAGCTCGATTTCTTTAAATACGTGAGATTATAGCTCGATTTTATTGACTAAGTGAGAGTATAGCTGGATCTCTTTAACTAAGTCAGATTATAGCTCGATTTCTTTAACTCAGTGAGATTATAGCTCGATATCTTTAACTAACTGATATTATAGCTCGATCTCTTTAACTTAGTGAGATTATAGCTCGATCTCTTTAACTAAGTGAGAGTATAGCTCGATCTCTTTAACTAAGTGAGAGTGTAGCTCGATCTCTTTAACTAAGTCAGAGTATAGCTCGATCTCATTAACTAAGTGGCATTATAGCTCGATCTCATTAACTAAGTGAGATTATAGCTCGATCTCATTAACCAAGTGAGATTATAGCTCGATCACTTTAACTAAGTGAGAGCGTAGCTCGATCTCATTAACTACGTGGGGTTAAAGCTCGATATATTTAACTATGTGAGGTTATAGCTCGATTTCTTTAAATACGTGAGATTACAGCTCGATTTTATTGACTAAATGAGAGTATAGCTGGATCTCTTTAACTAAGTCAGATTATAGCTGGATCTCATTAACTACGTGAGATTATAGCTCGATATCTTTAACTACGTGAGATTATAGCTTGATCTCATTAACTACGTGAGATTATAGCTCGATCTCTTTAACTAAGTGAGATTATAGCTCGATCTCATTAACTACGGGAGATTATAGCTCGATCTCTTTAACTACGTGAGATTATAGCTCGATCTCTTTAACTAAGTGAGGTTATAGCTCGATCTCTTTAACTAAGTGAGAGAGTAGCTCGATCTCATTAACCAAGTGAGATTATAGCTCGATATCATTAACTACGTGAGATTATAGCTCGATCTCATTAACTAAGTGAGATTATAGCTCGATCTCTTTAAGTAAGTGAGATTATAGCTCGATCTCTTTAACTACGTGAGATTATAGCTCGATTTTATTAACTAAGTGAGGTTATAGCTCGATCTCTTTAACTAAGTGAGAGTGTAGCTCGATCTCATTAACCAAGTGAGATTATAGCTCGATATCATTAACTACGTGAGATTATAGCTCGATCTCATTAACTAAGTGAGATTATAGCTCGATCTCTTTAAGTAAGTGAGATTATCGCTCGATCTCTTTAACTACGTGAGATTATAGCTCGATTTTATTAACTAAGTGAGGTTATAGCTCGATCTCTTTAACTAAGTGAGAGTGTAGCTCGATCTCATTAACCAAGTGAGATTATAGCTCGATCTCATTAACTACGTGAGATTATAGCTCGATCTCTTTAAGTAAGTGAGGTTATAGCTCAAACTCATTAACTATGTGAGGTTATAGCTCGATCTCTTTAACTAAGTGAGGTTATAGCTCGATCTCTTTAACTAAGTGGGAGTGTAGCTCGATCTCTGTAACTAAGTGAGAGTGTAGCTTGATCTCATTAACTAAGTGAGATTATTGGTAGATGTCTTTAACTAAGTGAGAGTGTAGCTCGATCTCATTAACTACTTGAGATTATAGCTCGATCTCTTTAACTAAATGAGAGTGTAGCTCGATCTCATTAATTACTTGAGATTATAGCTTGATCTCTTTAACTAAGTTAGATTATAGCTCGATCTCTGTAACTAAGTGAAAGTGTAGCTTGATCTCATTAACTAAGTGAAATTATTGGTAGATGTCTTTAACTAAGTGAGAGTGTAACTCGGTCTCTTTAATTAAGAGAGAGTATAGCTCGGTCTCTTTCAAATCAGTGAGATTATAGCTAGATCCCATTAACTACGTGAGTTACAGAGATCGAGCTATAATCTCACTTAGTTAAAGACATCTACCTATAATCTCACTTAGTTAAAGACATCGAGCTATAATCTCACTTAGTTAAAGACATCTACCTATAATCTCACTTAGTTAAAGACATCGAGCTATAATCTCAGTTAGTTAAAGAAATCGAGCTTTAGTCTCACTTACTTAAAGAGATCGTGCTATAATCTCAGTTAGTTAAATACATCGAGCTATAATCTCACTGAGTTAAAGGACTCGAGCTATAATCTCACTTATTTAAGGACATCGAGCTATAGTCTTACTTAGTTAAAGACATCGAGCTATAATCTCATTCAGTTACAGATATCCAGCTATAATCTCACTTAGCTAAAGGGGTCGAGCTAAAAAGTTAAAAAGATTGAGCTATAAACTCACTTAGTTAAAGAGGTCAATCTGTAATCTCACTTAGTTAAAGAGATCAAGCTATAATCTCACTTAGTTAAAGAGATCAAGCTGTAATCTCACTTAGTTAGAGAGATCAAGCTGTAATCTCACTTAGTTAAAGACATCGAGCTTTATTATCAATTATAATACAAATTAGTTAAAGATATCGACTAATAATATCACTGAGCTAAAAGAGATCGAGCTTTAATCACTCTTAGCTAAAGAGATCGAGCTACACTCTCACTTAGTTAAAGATATCGAGCTATAATCTCACTGAGTTAAAGAGATCGAGCTATAATCTCACTTAGTTAAAGAGATCGAGCTATAATCTCACTTAGTTAAAGAGATCGAGTTATAATCTCACTTAGTTAAAGAGATCGAGCTATAATCTCACTTAGTTTAGGAGATCGAGCTATAATCTCACTTAGCTAAATAGATCGAGCTATAATCTCACTTAGTTAAAGAGATCGAGCTATAATCTCACTAAGTTAAAGACATCGAGCTATATTATCACTTAGGTTAAGACATCGGGCTATAATCACACTTAGTTATACATCGAGCTATATTATCACTGAGTTAAAGACATCGAGCTATAATCTCACTTAGTTAAAGAGATCGAGCTATATTCTCACTGAGTTAAAGACATCGAGCTATAATCCGACTTAGTTAAAGACATCGAGCTATAGAGACATCGAGCTATAAAGACATCGAACTATGAAGACATCGAGCTATATCATCGTCGAGTTAATGAGATCGATATGAACAATAACGGAACGTATTCTGGTGTTCTCGAGTGGAACTATAATAAGATTTAACATGATCTAACACCTTTGGTCTGTGTATTGCATGCCTTTGCTGGAGACACGTAAACGCACTGTAATATTGAATTAATTAGAGTATAATCAACCTACAATAGCACACTGAAAGATACGTGATAAAATAGATTATTCTATAAACGATACATACCACCACCATTTTTATAACACAAATAAGGAAATCTCCAAATATTCCCAATGCCGACAGAATAGCCAACTAGAGTGAGAGCCGATTCAAATTGTCCTTGCCAATTCCCTCGTTTATCGTCAACCTCCTCCTCTTCACCCTCCTCCTCTTCATCCTCCTCCCCCTTCTCCTCTCCCTTCTGGACAGAGATGCTTGTTAAACTAAAAGTTTCGTCAGTGTCCATCATCACGGCGTGTTACTGTCGCAAGTTATATACCTACAATGAATTCATAAATAATAATTATAAGATTACTGTAAGCGCTAACTTAATATGGTCTTTTTAAAACCCTTTACTTTGAACCATATCTAACTATAAGAATCAGCGACTGTCGAAAATCGATAACAAAAATTACATGGAATTATAGAGGAACATTTTATTTTTTTCTCTATATACTATAATCAATATTATTTTGCAAAAGATAAACAAGGCACTTAATATCAAGTTTTCAAGAAAAAGATCTCCTGAATATAAATATAAATAAGTATGTGTTTTATCTTAATAATATTTTGGTCCTTTTTAACTTTGAATGCAGTCACCCAAATTTTCCTCTTACTTACATATAAACCGTCTTTTTTCCGTATTTGTTTACATGTTCTTCAGTGGATATATTTCATTTAGAAATAAACAAATAAAAAGGCACTTATGGCATGATGTAGAAAATACGCTGTGAACTAGGAATATGCATTTATTCTTTTCAAAAGTTAAAGAAAAACATTGTTAAATGTGAATTTCATGTGTAATTTCACTGCCAAAAGTTTGATTAATTAAGAACTGTAGTTTTATTTGATTGGTATGTAGGCGACACCAACATTGATGACTTTTATACGTTGCTTCAGAACGACAATCCTGATGCAATAAATGTTATTGTATGTAAAAACATAAAATATTTTACGAATGTTTCAGGGTTGTATTGTCTCGTCCCCTTAAATTCCCACGATAGCTATTCATAGAGGAATTTACATACGCTAGCCTAATGTCAACAAATCATAGTATAAAAGTCACGTGCTTCTATCGCCATCTTTTTATAATACTATCGGAAAAAGAAGCACGCTTTGTTTCTCGGATTAAATTTGTTATTATGTCTCCCAGATATGTCATGTATAATCTTCATATTTAATTGGGTTATATTATGTAACCATGTGGATTACTTTATGGCATTAATAAATGCCCATTTTCATGCAACCTGTTCTTAAGTGTTTTATTCATGACATGCAAGTCCTACTGCCCTTGGTCTGAACGCTTATCGGTAACTTGCTCGAACTCATGCAAGTATTTGCTCATCTTCCCTGGACCAGGCATAAAACACCTTTCATATTTCATCTATGTGTTAATGAAAACATGATAAGGACACCATTCTCAGCTCTATACTATTTGTTAAATAAAATGCTTTGTACTATGGGCTGGTGGCCTAATTACTTTCAATAAAATATGTGTCATGGTCATTGTCATTGTCACATCACAGCACATCACATTACATTACATTATAACATAACATCACATCACATTACGTTACATAACATCGCATAACATCACATTAGATCCCATTATATCAGACCATTATATTATATTACAGTACATTACATAACATCGAAGTACATTCCATTATATCACAGACCATCACATTAAATCACAGTACATCACATTATATCACAGTACAATACATTATATCACAGACCATCACATTAAATCACAGTAGATCAAATTATATCACAGTACATTTACACAACATCACGAGGTTTAAAACAATACTTACATTATTAGATATGTTCTCTTCTTATCTTTAGTTTTACCAAATCGTCTGTTGCAGAGTTGTTGTATATGGGTAAGGGTTTTCCCTTTTCCGCATACAACAAATCTGCAGCAGACGATATTGAAAACATCCCAGCAGAAACACAGATAATCCCTCAAAATTAAGAAATAATTACTGAAAAAAAGTTGAACAAAACATTGTGGCAAAGGAGAAATTACTCGTTTTGAGCAATTTCTCAATTTCTTACAATGTTTTCAAATGTCGCCTGTTGCAGAGGCCTCAAAACACGTATACAGGTAAGAAAATGAATAACTTATCATATATATTCTGTGGATTTCTGTTTTAACTCTAGTATTGAAGACATTTTAAATTGCATGTATAATACAGGGTTTTCATTATTCGCCAAAACAGTTTACATAACGAGTTGTCGTAAATTTAAGTGTCCTTGGTTAAATGGTCTTCGTAATGTATCGATCCAGATCAGCCTGCGCAGTCCGCGCAGACTGATCCGGGCCGACACATTCCGTCTCATAGGGATAGAGGTATAGAGTAATGATTCCTGAAACAGAAAATCCACAGGAGGCGAAAAGTGTCTATCCGGGTAAACCTGCGCGGCATGCTTAGGCTGATCCGGGTCGATACTTTACGCAGAATCCACAATGTTTGTATTTTCGTGGGACGGCTCATTGCATAGGTTATTGCATATGTATGAGAAAATCTTGTGTTGGACGCGTTCCTTCTGCTGAGTTGCCCGAGCTTGAGAGGGTAGTAACAGCGCCGAAAGAACGAGTCCCAACACAAAAGTTTACCATAATCAGGGACGTATATCAAATATATGTCCCTGCCATAATCATGCAATAACCTTTTTATTGTTTTAGTTCATACTGACTATTTAAAAGTTGTTTTGTGTGTTTTAAACACTTCGAGCACTTAGAAAATTAACAATTATTGGAATTGCTTTGATAAATTAACATTTACGACTTATCGCGATATCATTGTCCTTTGAAGTTTCTGATCGTTGCTAAGGTCGTGGAAAATATAAATTTACGAATCGCCGTTTTTTTTCCCCATTTGTTTTAGACTCGAAAATGAATCGTCAATCAAATGATGTGTAAACGCTTTTTTTCACAGTGGATTTCGTTAAGAACTCGCGTCTTATCATATTCTGGTATAAACTCGTGGATAGTTGTGTTCTTTATAACGATTAAGACGCCCCTTTTGACCTCAAAGTCTGTTCAGTAAAGCGAACATTCATCTTCTCTTTGTTTTGCGTTGAAACTTCGGGGAAGGACATAATGAATCAGAAGCCCTTCATGTACCAATAAAACAATCATTTTCTTATTCATCCTAGCAGTTATTAAATCCATCTGTATTTGTTCGGTCATGTGTTATTGAGATACACTTATTTATATCGTCCACGATAATCTAAAACAACTATTAAGCGTCTGTCAAATTTGCAGCGAATCTACAATCGAGCATTATGACGTTAGAAAATACGTATGTATTTACAAACAGCCATCGCTATAAATATACCAGATTGGGGGTTGTATATGCCTATATTGCGTTTTCACTACATGACTTAGATACATATTTTATTTCAAATTACTTAAATTCCTTAATTTACCCCTCTCGTCATATTCCCCCGTTTCAATTTTTGCAACAGCCAATATGCGGCTTTCACAGCTGTCAGGCATAATGCTATAAAATGTGTGAAGGCAAGTTGTTTTATTTAACCAACAGGTCGAAAAGGAATTCAAGTGTTATGTCACTGAAAAAAAAATGAAATCCGTCTTTACTCTGTTTCGTGCAGATGGGTGACGTCGTGTCTACCGACGTCGTGGGGAACGTTTTGTCGACGCCTGTGTGATTGAGAGGGATAGGTTTGGGGTGGGTCGATACTGCATCGGACAATGCGAGCAGGAATAGCGGCGCGAGGGGGACATACTGGATATTGACTTTTCAATTTCGAAAATTGAGGGTATCTTCCTCTGCGAATCAATTACTGTGCAATTAATCTACAAAAATTAATGAAAATTTGCAGTACTGCTCTTTAAAGGTAGTGCTTGAAAACCATGTAACGATTATTTTAAAAGAAATGTGATAAACTACTTTAATTCAACACGAAAGCCTACCCTGCGTTTCTTTTTTCTTTCAGTATAGTTACGAACGACAATAATAAGAATATCAAAATTTACGATCATCACTTAAATGTCACCATTTTTCAATGATTAATTTGTCTCCAGAGCACCGGGAATGTGATAGTCCTCTTTTCTGCAAGTGGGATAAGTTCATAGACAAGTATCGTTTTAATTATGTTTGTAATTCTATGATTATTGGAGAAGAGACAGTGTTATTACGTAAGTTATGTAATGCAAACTTTTTTAAGCGTTGTATACAATTTGGAATAAACATATTTGGGCACCTTTGTTCTGTGATAACCAAACATACCCAAGACCGCTCTTAAACATAACAGTTTTCTCATACGTCTGTCTATCCGATACATCCAAGTTGTTAAGCATGATAGATGTAACACTGGCCACATTCTCTCCAACGTTTGACAAAAGGCAATACGATAAGCGATGGCCTAGAAGTCTATATCCGAAATATAACCCTAGCCTGATAGAAATACGAATAATATGCTAAGGCAAATTCCGATAAATAATTTCAAACAAAAAGTAATATTAGGTTTACACTAAATAAACCAATCTTACTTTTGTGTAGTCTATTCTGAGATCTATTACTCTTTTCTCGATAACGCAACATAAATATATATATGTATCATATGCCAACGATTACATATTATATATAATATGTACAGTCAAAATGAGGCTGGTTGAACATAGGTGACTGATAATACAAGTCAAGAAGGAAATGTTGCTTTTCTTATGATTCAAGTGGCTGCTAAATACAAGTTGGCTGCTAAACAGATGACCGCTACACAAGTTTGACTGTACATACTTTCTATATTGTTTTTTTTTGTAAAATGTGCCCAGGGCGTTTAAAACAAGAAAAATCTTTAAAAAAGGTAAACGGTGATCAATATGAGAAAACACTAAGAATTAAAACATGCGCATATTATTTGACTTGAATATCAGAAAGGTTTTGTTAATAATCAAAACAATCAGTAATATTTCATGAGATATAAAATTTGCTCAATAATGTTGTATATCTAAGAATTCGACAGCTCCTTAAATTGGTAATGCATTATAATCGTGAACCAGTTAGAACATTGTTCTTTAAAATATATAGAATCGGTTATCGAATGTAGCTTGCGCGTTTTTCGGAAACGATGGAATCAACTTGTTTTTATCTTTATCCCAGTATCAACTACTAAATCATAACAATGATCTATGTGTTTACCAAAGGCTAACGGCAATCTCCATCCAGCTTCAGTTTCTATAAATAGATTATCAAGGCCGAGAATACCCCGTCACATTAATGGAGATTACGCGGGGCTCCCAAGAGGTGAATACATTTCAATTGACGATAAATAACTGAAAACTTATCGTGTTTCAAAAATAATTAATATTTTGCTCTGAAATATTATATTTCATACGTTTTCACTGATTTTTTTCACTGAAATTTATTTTTTAATGAAAAAACTTAAAGGTTAGTATGCAGAACATTTCATTTTAAAACTTCACCTTATTTGTGCCTCTCGTAGGATCGCCAACTTAACTATGAACCAATCAAAACGTTTATTTTCTTTATTTCTTCGACATTATTCATTAAATACAACATTTGATTGGTCTACAATCTAGATCATTTCTTTAACATCTAGGTCAAAACCCAGGTTAATCAGCTATTGCAGAAAAAGTACTCGTTTTGGCATTTTTATTCCACTATAGAATGCTACCCTTTGAGGGAAAGGGTAATCTCCATTCGTATTGGAGCGTAGCAGGACATGTTTCAGTATCACGCTTTATACTGGTGATGGATTTCCTAAGCGTTTAAATGATACTTGAATTGTACAATGTTGAGCCCAGCGGCATAATTTGAATAATCTTTATAGAGGACCACAAGAAAATGCTACACACTAAATATCTAAGCTCTAAGACTTTCGGTTTCAGACAAGAATATTTTAAAAGATTTTACCTATATATCTCTATGCAAAAGAGGTTGACCGCCAGGGTGGGGCCAATATTGACCCCGGGGGTATAATATTTGAACAATCTTTAAAGAGTACTACTAGACAATGATACACGACAAATATCTAATCGCTTTAAGATTCAAACAATTTTTTATTTTTTTTCAAAAAAGCCTTTTCCAACCAAAGGCAACCAAAGGCAACCAAAGGCAACCAGAGTTATGCATGGAATTAATTTCTTTGACCAAACTTGAAAGAGGATCACCCAAGGATCATTCCTGCCACGTTTATTCAAAATCCATGCAGTGGTTTGTCGACGTACAACTTCCTGTACGAAATAGCCTGGGCAGACTGGAACCAGTTTCGGTACAGGATAACATACAGAAAGTCTGAGCAAATTCTGTACTAAAAAACTATTCTGGTTCATTGAGACATAGTTGAACCATAATTCTATAAACATATTTTTTATACGAAGACGAAGATCAATATCTGTACAGAATTCTGTGAAATATTTAAATTAGGCAGAAAAAAAGGAATTTTGTACAGAAAAGACTACGGGGAAAAATCAACTGAAAATGTGTAGTATTAACCCTGTGAAAACAGTGTTGCAGAAAGGAGGAACCATGCAATCCTTAAAGGAAAACAAAATGAATTATGTGCAGAAGAAAACAAAATCTGTCCTGAAAATGTCTAGTCTTCTCTCTACGTATAACTTAAACTACAAACACCCATATTCAAATACCAGACGGCGAGTCTATTTATTGAGCAAGAAGCAGTTAAACAGTGAAGTACATGTACGTAATGTGACAGCCTGTAATACGTGTCGAACTAACATGTTTATCTAATGAATAAAGCATCTGAAATAAGAAGTAAAACAATATCTTTAGAAATCCATCTCGACGAGAAACGACCAGAGATCAAAACCATTGTATGGAAAAACTCTGGAAACCTGTGTCAATTTGTCAATGACAGATTAAAAGTTAGACCTCATTCTATGCAAGTTGTAGTTATGTTAGCAGTAATGAACAATTTGAAAACAAGATGTGAACAGTAAGAGTTCACCTAAACTTTTGCTATATCTTTTATTTTTACCATGCGAAACACTTTTTGCAGATTTTCTTGAGGAAATATGCTTTGGCCAATGTATCACTTTCAATATTTCTACTCTCAAGCAGATCAAATATTGAAGTGTCGATCATTGGTTTCTCATTATTACTCTCTTACGGACTGTCCTCATTCAATTTGGGCCTATCATCAATAGTGTCAGGAAGTTGTTTGTAACATATTGGTGTATATTCAGTTTTAAGGGCACTAGTATTTTCGGCTATTTGTGTCTATAACTGCTCTGCAATCAGGGATTGTCTATATAACTATCACAATGTCAAGATGTTGTGTATGGAGATATTCAAATAAAAAGTAAAGAGATAGTATATTATGATAAATGAACCTATCACACATGCATACAATTTCTAACATCCTGCAGAAAACAACCTTTTAATAAATTGTGAACAATTTAAATGTTTACCTTCTGCCAGCCAACTATCATCTGTTTTCAACAGTTTACTTTACATAGCTATCCCCTTTTTGATAAGTTCTGCCTAGATATATGCAAAGTCATCTGTTGCAGATGTGCTGTGTGTACTCCTTGTATGTAGGAAATGGTTAATAAACAGGCTTTTGCTAAGTTCCATTGAATCATAATTCATTATGCTCTTCATCATAGATGGCTGAATGTCCATTCAATGTGTGAAACATGCGTTATTATTTTAAATATATGATCATATATGAAGATAGATTGATAGATATTCTTTATTTTGTAACGTAAAGTTTACATAAGTTTCTAGTTACATGTACATACATAAACGTTTATACATATTCCAACAAAGTCATGAATGAGTTATAAGCATTATTTTGATATAACACATACATATACGAGGACGAACAAAACATAGATATGTACATACATAAGTAAACTATATACTTTTTTTTTTAACAAAGCAATGTCGAAATTTTCATTCATGGTTACGTCAGATTAATTTATATGAGTAAATGTTAAACGTAAATTAGATGCCTCTCGGATATATTTAGCCAAATTCCTCAATGTTTTCTTTCTATCACTTTTTAAGAGTTCGACAAATTTAAAGACACATGGCTTGGTTGTATGGTAAGCTTTTTAAATATTTAGTTCTAATATGAGCGTAAGCCGGACAAATTAAAACAAAATGATATTCGTCTTCTATGTCATTTCTTTCACAAAAAGCACACTCAACATATTGACCTGCATAACGTCCGGACTCTACCTTTAAATGGTGTGATGAGAGTCTTAACTTTGACAGATGCATATATAAGTGACTAGGTAATACCTAAATATGTTTTTTCTTTATTTCAAATGTATCTTTTAAATGAGCATATGTATTAAGATACCGATTATTTTGTATATCAGCAGACCATCCATGGATGACTATATCTATCAATCTTTTCTTTAGTATTACATGCAATGTTGTGGTTTGTTCCCACTTTCCAAATCGCTTATTTTCGCAATTATTACCAATTATCATCAATTATCTCTTCGCACCTCAAACTTACCTGTATTTTCTAAACTGTTCAAGAAAAGAAATGAACCACACACTTAAACTGGTACTTGCAGTACATTATTTCACGGTTGTTTATTTCAGAAATCTTATCTTATTCTGCTTAAAATACACACTTCTTTTATAATATAACTATACAGTTTGTCATTTGTTTTCAATGCATTTCTATAAGGACAAAAAGTGTGTCTTTAATTATGTACAGATAAAATACAAATTGTCAATATGTAAGGTTAACAATAATAATTCAAATAATAATTCAAATTAAAGATTCATATAAATAAATGACAGACAAATATCAAGTTTGAAATATGAACATGTCACTAACTGTCACTAACTGTAAGTTATTGTTATCTTCAAAAAGTAAAAAAGTTCAAATGAATATTGCAAATTATATTTCAAAAGCGTCTGAGTTTAGAGAATATTGTATTAATTCAAATATGGTGTTAAGTAATAACTAACAATGAGTCTTGGTTATCTAAACATAATAGTACTTCTCTTGACATATTATAATTTATTTTTTGAGTTCGTGTATATAAATCATGTAAATGAATGTATTTTACGTCATTGAGCCATATTCTTAACTTGTATTTACTTATAAATGGCCAATGGTACTTATGCGCCGACTTGCCTGAATAAAATTGAGTTGAGTTGTTTAATATAGTATAACAAGATGGTCAGTTAGTTTCCTCTGTATCCATGACCCACCTAAAATGGCAAATGCGCTAGTAACTATACTGTTCATAGAGAACTAGTAGCTGAGGAGGTCAGACTCTGGTTCAAAATGGCTACTTTGTTCCCTCTAGTGATAGAAATCGTTGAAAACATATTTATTTTGACAAAGTAGATTTGTTTCGGATATTTTAATAGCATTGTGTTCCACTTGCTGATGCATTTGCTGCAATTTCATTAAAACCAGATCTTAACTCGCACACTCGTATACAGAAATTTTTTTGGTCTGATTTTAATGAGATTGCATTTGCTGCAGACAACTTTTGAAAACATTGTGACAAAAGGAGATATTGCTCATGAAGCGCTTTATCTACTTTTGCCATAATGTTTTCTATGCTATTCTGAAATATTCAGAAAAATAAACCTGAGATATCAATCCTTACCCACATACAGACCTTTCATGACGCCTCTGCAGCAGACGACTTTTGAAAATGTTGTGGCAAATGAAGAAATTGCGCGGTATATTTAGTTTCTACGGAGAACTTGCTGCGGCATCAGAAAGGGTGAAATAGGCCCAACTTTTAAAGATATTCGCCTTTGAATAAGCTTGTTTGATACCAATATAATGTGGTAAAATGTTATCATTGGATAACTTGCTACAAATATAGTCACATTGATTGGTCGTTAAACACGACAATCAGAAGGATAAGAAAAGGGGCAAAATGAAAAAAAAAAGCTACATTCTTATGAAAGTGCTTGTGTGATTTCAAGATAATTTAACAGAACTGTTCATTCAGTGACCCTCTATATGTTTTTCAATCTCATTAAAATCATCTCCTATTAACGCTACGCATAGGATCTGAGGACAACCGATAGAGGGTCACGTTCAGACGACCTTTCAGCCAGCCAATCATTTCCCTGACCATACAGCATCGAAAAGTGTTCTTTGCTCTGGTTTTAAATGGTCTATTTTAAATTTGATCAACTTCGTCAATTGACGCCATTTTGAAGGTTAAGCCAAACGTTTGTTGAAACAAGTCATTTGGTTAGATCGTGTTCTTTAGTCAGATTGTATGTTTCCAGTCGTATTGGTTGGTTGAAAGACGTAGAAACCATCTAAACAGGGGATATTGAACGTTTAGCTTCAAATAACATCTCATACCTATCCACTGCACCAAAAGAAACAAGGAATGTTCTTCTGGCGATCCTTTTCTTAATTATGTTCAAAAATATATGTAGAACTCTTGTGTTTGTGGTATAGAATAAATAATCCTTCAGAGACTCTCTACGAACAAGAATATTCAAGCCAAATCAGTTGGTTGAAAATGGATGAGCGAGGCAGCATCAGAAAAGGGCAAAATGACAACATTTTAAAACTCTATTCTTAGGAAAGTGCTTGTCTTATTTGTTCCTGCAGGGACGCTCTTCATAATTCTTAAGCTATATGTATTGGTTGAAAGACATAGAACCAGGCGGCATCAGAAAAGGAATAAATTTAACTTTAAGCTTTAAATGATATATCATCCTAATCCACTGGGAAATTTATATAAAGTATTAACAAAACTTGTGTTGCCGCGAAAGCAGGAAGGGAGTAAAATGCCTAAACTCTAAAATTCTTCTCCTCTGAATCCGCTTGTCAGATTCCAAGATAGTTAAGTACACATGTATTGATTGTTTTAAAAACATGGCAGCCAGACGGCATCAGAAAAGGGGCAAAATGACAAAATATGATAGTTCCATATCTATTCAAGATTTTGTCTGATTTCAGGATACATTTGTTATTTTTTCCAGCCATATTGATTGGTTTGAAAAGATAGCTGCCATGCTGCATCCGAATATGAATAAAATGAACTTTTAGCTTCAAACAAAATCTCACCCCAAACCATTGGATTGATATCTACCAAACTGCACGGGAATATTTCTTTGGCGGTCCTCTTACAAACTGTTCAAAGATTTAATATCATAACAAATGTCGTTTATTGATAAGTTTCATTTACAGTGTCCACTCCTAGCAGTTTCATTCACGCTCTTGGTTAACTTTTCTCCGATATTAGCAGTTACACATATGCTGCATAGCAATCACTCAGGTGATCGATTCAGGACCATCTGTTTTGGAGATGCAAAACTCCTTTGTACATTACTTTTATTTTTGGTTTA
Organism: Serripes groenlandicus; assembly: GCA_031761405.1. Lineage (NCBI taxonomy): Eukaryota > Metazoa > Mollusca > Bivalvia > Cardiida > Cardiidae > Serripes > Serripes groenlandicus. The sequence goes on along the minus strand of JASEVX010000007.1, from coordinate 74,508,011 downwards.
GACCTTTTTATATTAATCTGTTCATTTGTATATAAATGTTCTGTCAAAATATAAGCTTGAACTCAATTTCGTTTAACGTACACTTAAAGTAAAGTATAATACTGGAGATGAACAACCAGAACATCATTCAAAACGCACTTATTTGGTATATTAGACTTTTCAAAGGTTGTCTGCTGCAGCCCACCAGAAAGGGTTTTTATGAGGGAAATGGATAAGTAACCATGATAAAATTATTCTTTTTGATAAATTATTCTGTTTATCGATCAGAATATTCTCATGTCGAATGAATGATTAATAAAACATATTAATTAATACAACTGCTCGAATTTATAATATTTCCACTATCTCCACTATCTCTATCAAGGTAGATCTCTAGGCTTCATAACGGTATGATATCAGTCAACACGCCATGAAGAATTAAAAGGGCCATTAATGGTCACAGCAGGGTGATAATTACAGACCCTGCTGAGATAAAACAGATCGCCAATTTCTAGGAATTCTTGGGAAATGTGGGGCTAAGTTACAGACTGTATAGGTCAAATTACGCCAAACACATCCGCTGTCATGTTGATCCACACCAACATACATGTAGTACATAAAAAAACTTTGTTTGCATATAAATGAGTCAATTCCATCACCAGAATGGATTGACATATACTACCATAACACGTAAACATTATACGATGATAAATCCATTGTAAATGTGTATAGGATGCACTGGCAATTATCGGTTTGATCACTTTTAGTATTTTGACCTTGTTTGAAAGTGAAAGTAGAGAATGCTAAACACCGGTTTTGTCAGTGCCCGATTTGGTCCAAAACTTCTTACGGTCAGGGTCAAAGGTCACATATACTATGGTGCTATTTTTGCTTGTTACAAAACGAACTCTGTGGGCAATTTGGGGCTACTCGGACTTCCGTTTTTCCGATTTCAGACTGTATATCAAATGTTTACATCATTGAACATGTATCGAAGATTTGTCGCCTTGAGGAAGACATTATACTAAATTATAGTGATGGTTTAGATTTTGTTATTGTTACTTCTTTATAGATAAAGATAAAATTTCTTTATATTTAGTAGTTAATACCAATTTTTATTCATTTAACTGACGTATCAGCTTATTAATTATAAGTGATCAATTGGTGGGTCCATCCGTGTGAATGTGTAGAATCTAATGAACCTTGGCAGATCTGTAGAAAAGACAATTCCCTATCCAAGTTGCCCATTTGTACTGGTTTGAACTAATGAACGGTCATTATGACAAGTAGTAAATTTTACCTGACACCGTACGGTTACACTTTGGCTTTATGGCATTGCTACCTCTTGTACTGGCTATGTCTCTCAACAATGTCATTGTTTGGTGTGCTTTTAAATGTTTTACGCCGCTTTCAACAATTCTCTAGTTATCTGATGGCATGTACTGGGTAAGTTTATACCAGTACTTCTGGTCCATTTATCCTGACACCAGCCAGTCAGTTGGAATGCTAACCCAGCAACACTGAGCATCAAGAAGAGCAGTCACATCTACCATTTTTTAAGGTTTTGGCTTGACCCAACTGGGGATCGGACTTGCGACCTCCCGCATCCCAGTCCAAATAAATGTTGGACTACCCGCACCAAAGGCAGAAGTTCTATCATAACACTGCCGAGGCCGTCAACTGTGTTATAGGCACACTGGTGAAAAAAGTTTCTTCTCAATCAGAGCCGAGCCCCGGTAGCGACGCGTGCTGTCAATCCAGGGGTTGTGAGTTCGAATCCCGGCTAGGCCAACTTTCATTCCGACGATTGACAAAAGTCAATGCGACATGCGTCATTCGTCTTCCACCAATGGTCTAAGTCTATGTGGAAAAGCAGCCAGTTGCTTGGGAAGATGGTTGTGTGGAGTACTGGTGTGAGAAACCAGGAAATGTATGAGTAGGTGAACTGGCCGCCGTGATATAACTGAGAAATTGTTAAAAACGGCGTTAAACCCAAATTAATCAATCAATCAATCTCAATCAGAATTTACTTAACTCTGTTGCTACCTTCAATTACGACAACATTTTATGGATTCATATAGGTTAAAGTTTAAACATATTATGTTAGTACATGTCCAATACACAGTCAATACAATCAAGGATTTTGCAAGCTGGAATGTACATGCTGGTTTCTAATAAGATGTAAACAAATTTTTTTTTATGTGTGCAACTAAACTTGTTCTTTCTGATTGGCTGATGTTGACCAATGTGTGGCAAATTATCTTCATTCTATATAGGTTTTAACAATTATAGAGATGTTCCTTATTTTTTAGTAGACATTTTCAAAGTCGTCTTCTGCAGATTTGTCATATGAGGGAAAGCTTCAAAGCTTTAAATTGATGATGTCTGTTAAAATCATTCTTTGATAAATTGGCAGTTAAACTAGATTAACATGAACCTTCAATTGTGAATTTTTTTTATTGATTCATATAGGTGAAATGTACTGTGCATGTCCACTCAAACGATTTGCATTCTTGAATATGGTTATTTTTACTGACAGACATAAAAACATTGTTTATATATTATGTTGCCACAAAGTGTATTCAGTTTGACCTAGTCACCTATTGTTCTTTGTTACAATTTTTTTTTTTTTTTTGTCTTTGCACAGTATAATTCAATTAATGATGAAGCAGGAGTTTAGTAGCCCCAAATTAGAATATTAGTTTAAATAAAAAGATTAACCTAAATCCTTTCTCACATAAAATAAATATGCAACAGACCATTTTGAAAACATCTAAGCAAAACAAATGGAAAATCTCTTTAAATGAAAGTAAAATAATTGAAAAGAGTTGAAATAATTGCTCAATATGATTAACCCTTAAAGCTTTCCGTCATACGACAATTCTGCAGCAGACGACTTTAAACGTATTTTGTCAAAAAATAGAAAATCTCTATAATGAATGGACAACCTATGACTTAAAGAGGAAAACATTGTGGCAGAAGGAAAAAATGCTCATTTTGAGAAATTTCTTCTTTTGTCACTGTATTCAAAAAGCCGTCTGCTGCAGAGGCGTCAGAAAACGTCCATATGAGGGAAAGGGTTAAACTTAAGTTGTTTGTTTCTTTCAAACTAGGGTCTAAAGCTTGTTCTGAACTTTCTTTCCATCCTCATATCCCTTTCCCACAGACCGCATTAAAAAAAGCTAGGCCAAAATATGGAAAATCTCTTTGGATAAAAGCTAAACTTGCAAAAGGATGAAATATTCACTATGAGCATTATCTCCCTTTGCCACAGTGATTTCAAACGTCATCTACAAGTGGGAAAGTGTTAAACAATGTCTCCTTCTGTACCACTTTGTCCATTGCAATCCACGTTCATAAAAATGTTCCTTAATGCTTATCCTCTTTGCAATGGAAATGCATTTGTTTTGAAAATACTGGCCTGATTTAAAAATAATTTGGCCCAATTGTTCATCCTCTTCACATATTGATTAAATTATTTCAATCCTTGAAAAACATGGCTTATTCTACTGGTAAATGCATTTGAAAAACTTCTTATACTCATGTTTTACATAGCAAATACATGAGATGATATCAGGGACATTGTTGCATATGTCTAATCAGTAATAAGAATATTATAGTGTTGTAAGATAACAATTTAATGTTTAGAAAAACATAATTGGTTAGGTTTTTATACGCCCGTTTTTTAACGGAAAGTATTATAGTTTTACCTGCGGCGTACATGCGGGCTGGCGGGCGGTGTCCAGTATGTTGTCAGCTCAATAACTTAAGAACACTTTGTTTAATCATCACCAAATTTGATAATAATTTGTATTGGCATAATATCTCAGATAAGTTCGATAACTTGCCATATCGCTTTAGTCAATCATGAGTTATCATCCTTTATTTATAGAAATTACCTAAAATTTGTTTTGTCAGCTCAATAACTTAAGTAGCCAAATTTTGTCAGAATGTGTATTGGCATAATATCTCAGACAAGTTTGATAACTAGCCATATCGTTTTAGTCAATCGAGAGTTATTGCCCTTTAAGTATAGAAATTACCTAAAATTGGTCTTGTCAGCTAAATAACTTGTGAAGCCTTTATCCGATCATCACCAAATTTAGACAATATGTTGATGGGCAGAATATCTTGGTCAGGTTCAATAACTTACCATGTTATCTTAGTCACTACACACTTATGTCCCTCCGAATGGCCAAAACTGTACTAATAGTGTCCGCTCTCTAAATTTGCCTGACCTACAACCAATTATCACTATACTTGGTCTCAAAAAAAACCAGGACAGGCGTATTTTGTGACATTTGGCGCTCTTGTTTAAATTACAATTAAACTATCACAAGCTCTGATTTATTAGGAATTCCTTTTTTGGGTAAAGAACATGAGGCATTTACCAAATTTATGTGACTTTCTTTGAGGACAATCTTGATCGTAAATTAAATGTGTTTAGCTACATTTTGAGACCTTATAGTTTTAACTGGTAAAACACCTGGTCTAGCCAGGAGTTCTGGGTTCAAATCTCAGCCGGGAAAACATTACACTGTAGCTAAATACATACAATTTAATCAATATCAGCACAGCTTTTGTGATAATCCTCAATCCATTGTGCAATATCCACCAGCAACTATTTATTTAAACAACGGCTGCTTTTAACCATTTCCCACCTGTAGACACATTTAGACGCATCTGCAGCAGACGACTTTAGAAAACATTGTGACAAAAGGAGAAATTGCTCAAAATGAGCAATTTCTCCTTTTGTCACAAAGTTTGCAACTTTTTTCAGTAATTATACCTACAACTATAGAGAATTACCATTTTTTTGAGCTTACATTTTTAAAGTTTTCTGTTGCAGATTTATTGTATGTGGGAAAGGGTTAAACTACTTGACCATTTTTAACTGAACTGCACAGAAATATAGATTTGGTGTCCTCTTTCAGTTTCAAAATGTTCAAAGGAATAAATACTGTGTTGAATTCTGGAAACTACCCCATCAGAAAAGAAGTAAAGTGTCACAATGTTTAGTTATTCTGGTATTTCTGTATAATTTGGCAGGAAATTTCCTTATGTAACCCTAAAAATATTCAAATCATTTTGATTGGTGGAAAAATATTATCTGCATGTGGCATGAGAAAAGGAAGTTGCAGGTATAATTTCAAAGTTATAACACTGTTGCATTAATTTTCCTTATGTGACCATCCATACACTTATTCAAGTCATATTTATTAAATAAAAACCAATGTTGCCAGGCATTATCAGAGTGTGGGGTCTTGTTTCAAGTTAATTTGGCTTAAAAAACCCATTATGTTGCCCTTTCCAGAGTGGTTTAAGATCAATGCTGCCAAAAAGTATCAGAAAGGGAGTAAAATAACAATTTTCCTGGTAAACTGCATGTCTTATGGCGAGATAAATTGGCAAAAAACATTCTTTAATTAACCCTCTACATAAATTGTTCAAGGGATATTGATAAGTTCAAAGCAATGCTGAAATGTGGCATCAGAAAAATGGTAAAATGACAAATCTAAACGTTTCTTCTGCAACTGGTTGTCTGATTTCAAGTTCAGTTGGCAGAACTTTTTTTTTTTTTCTTCAAAATGTTGATGCATTTATCCAAAGACATATACACATATTTTATATGTTGTTTCATGCATTTATTATGGCTATCAGGATATTCCCTCAAACTTCATGGTCATAATACGTTCTATACTCTTTAAAGCTCTTGGGGAAATGTTCAATATTCACTGGTAAAAGTAGTCTTTGGCATTCGGGAAGTAAGTTGACTCACTCGGCTTGAACTTGAACTCTCTACCCCTGGGTGACATCTCTATCCATTTTCAATTGAGAAAAAAGTAAATGCGTTAGTGCACAACAGCTTAGTAGGTGAGACTGAATACACTTTCCGAAACTTTCTGAGGCTTTGCCTTAATTCATATTAGATTTACTATGAATGCATCATTTGGTTCAGTACAGTCAATAAATAGACTGTCACGAACGTTTTCTGGTGATATTTCTTTAGAGCCTTTGGGTAATATAATGATAAAAACAAGCTAATTCATGAAATTTATATCCCCCGCTTGCAGGAAATATTGTAGGAATAAAGTCCGCCGAAAGTGACGATCAAACTTGGCCTAGCTGTTAAGGCATTTAACCTTGTTACCAAGTTTGGAAAAAAACGGTTCACATTTGTGGCAGTAATTGCACGGAAACAGCAACAAACGACATTTTTTGTTAATCAAGGGGCCATAACTCCACCGAATAAAGTCCGCCGAAAATGACGATCGAACTTGGCCTAGCCCTTAAGAAATTTTACGTTGTTACCAAGTTTGAAAAAAAAACGGTTCACATTTGTGGCAGTTATTGCACGGAAACAGCAACGAAAGACATTTTTTGTTAATTAACTCCACCGAATAAAGTCCGCCGAAAGTGACGATCGAACTTAGCCTAGGTTGTTACCAGGTTTGAAAAAAACCGGTTCACATTTAAAGCATCTTACCTTGTTACCAAGTTTGAAAACAAAACGGTTCACATTTGTGGCAGTTATTGCACGGAAACAGCAACAAACGACATTTTTTGTTAAATAAGGGGCCATAGCTCCACCGAATAAAGTCCGCCGAAAATGACGATCGAACTTGGCCTAGCCCTTAAGGCATTTAACCGTGTTACCAAGTTTGAAAAAAAAACGGTTCACATTTGTGGCAGTTATTGCACGGAAACAGCAACAAACGACACTTTTTGTTAAATAAGGGGCCATAGCTCCACCGAATAAAGTCCGCCGAAAATGACGATCAAACTTGGCCTAGCCCTTAAGGCATTTAACCTTGTTACCAGGTTTGAAAAAAAACGGTTCACATTTGTGGCAGTTATTGCACGGAAACAGCAAAAAACGACATTTTTTGTTAAATAAGGGGCCATAACTCTACCGAAAGTGACGATCGAACATGGCCTAGCCCTTAAGGCATTTAACCTTGTTACCAAGTTTGAAAAAAAAGGTTCACATTTGTGGCAGTTATTGTTCGGAAACGAAGTGTGACAGACAGACGGACAGACGGATTCATGGGAGAGTACTTGTGGGGTTATTTCGTTTGATGTTATGCAATTCATTCCGTAATTAACCCCCTTTTACGGAATGAATAACATTAATATGCAAATGAGATACCCGTTATAAAAAATAAAAAATAAAATATTTTTTTGTCTTTATAAGGGTGGTGGATGGGCTCGAAAAAGCGGGGGATAAAAAGTATTATGTGGACCGAATGATATATTCGGAGTTTGAGTCAACCAGGGTAAGTGTATTAAAGGGTCTGGTATCTCGGTTAAATTCTCATTAACCTGTCTCCCGAGAGCGTCCGAGATAACGTGATTTTACAATTAGGACGCTATTGATTACGATACGGGAGACAGAATCATTTTACACGTTTCGTTAATTTTAATATTGTAGTCAATTCCGTGACATTTTAACCCCCAAAAAATAAATGTGACGACAAGCCAGTTCTTTTATACTTATAGAGTTACACAAAATTTAATATATTGTTGGTTATAGTTCGTATTTACACGTTTTAATAAATGTGATAATCGCCCCTCTGTCAATGTCGTCTCTACAAATTGGAAGATTTCAAGTGAAAATCGCCAATCGTAGTATAGTAAGTCTCAATTATTGAGAAAACGGTATACAGTCGAACCTCGTTAAACCGGACGCCGTTAATCCGGAAAATTCGCGATCCGGACAAAAAATTTAGGGAACGGATTTTTTATGCTTAATTATTCTCCGTTAATACGGAAATTCGCGTTCCGGAACCGGACAAAAAAAATCGGGAACAGACTGACCATTTACACATATAATCCGTTTCGTTAGTCCGGAAGTCCAAACAGTAATGTACATGACTGTACAGCATACAGAAAACATAGACAGTATATATGTTTTTACTCAATTAGTCTGTGTCTGTTTTCTGTAGTGTCAGTTTGTCCTAAAAGGTGTTAAAGCTGTATACAATGTAATAGCCTTAAGGCTGTTCAATAATCTGCAAGCGTGTGTCATTGTTTACTTTGATTAGCAGCCATTAACATAGCAGCCAAATTGTCAAACAGATCGAATCTGATTTTGAGACTAAAATTTCGATATTTTGACCCAGAGACAAGTGTAGATCTGACAAAAATATTAAGTTGTTCAATATTTTATATGTTGACGTTCATTTTTTCAAAAACGTACATGTTTACGTACTGGTTATCTATGTGTTGTAAATCTCATGATAAAGCTTTGCTTACGACAAACAGTATCTAGAGGTAAATGGTAAATACAATATCGCTGACAGTTTGCAAAGCTATTTTGAATGAATTTCCCTCAATTATAATCATGTATCCGCGTAATATCTGGGGAAATATTGGGTCCCATTCTTTGACTCCTATTGTTATGCTAAGACGAAAATTTGGCGTAGGCAAAATAAGAAATCGTTAATCCGGAAGATTCGCAATCCGGACGTTTTTCTCTGGGAACCAAAGTGTCCGGATTAACGAGGTTCGACTGTAACTGTTTGATTAAAGTTTTCGACTGATGTGATACATCGTTTGTTTGACAGATTACATTTTAAAATTATTTTATTTAATATAAATTTGCTTATTTTGTTCACAAACTTTGCACTTTTTGAAGATTTTTGTAAAAATATATTTGAGATTTATTTTCCTCCATATTCAAAAGCAAGATTTATGATGAAGGTCGAGAATTCAGAGCTTATATTTAAACATTTTAGTGTAAATAAACTATTTTGCTAATGCCAGAAATAGTTTTTAACTTGTAAATGAGACCACAAATGAAGTTATAGACATTTCATTTGTACTGATATTTGTTAAGAAAAACAATAAAAAGTTTGTATGCAGAACATTTCATTTTAAAACTTCATCTGTTTAGTGCATCTCGTAGGATTACCAACTTGACTATGAACCAATCAAAACGTTTCATTTCCTTTAATTCTTCGACATCATTCATGAAATACAGCATTTGATTGGTCTGCAATCTAGATCATTTGTTTAACATCTAGGTCAAAACTGAGGTTAACAGCTATCGCCGAAAAATACAACAAATAAATAAAATCTCGGAAAAATACAGGGACTATTTTAAGCAGCGGAACAGAAGTAGAAGAGAAATATAGATGTTGTTTAACAAAACGCCGGATCAAATGTTAAATCCCAATAAAACAAAATAAGACAACACATTACGAGAAATGACCCGACATGCTCGTGGCATCAATGTATATTTCAAACTCTATCGATGTACCTTATGTCGGTACGATACGATCATTGTCCGATGTGAGATCAGGGTCCTAGACTACTTCACGAGCATTAAGATCATTTGCCGACCTAGAAGAGCAACGACAAGCTAGAGCCGACATGTTGATGATTTAAAACAGAATCTTTGCTTCAATTGTATTATTGTGGTCAAATTGCTTTTCCTGCAGGAAAATCCTTTTACGAATGTGGACAGTATGTGACGCTTCTGTAGCAGACACCTCTTGAAAAGAGTGGGACAAAAGGAGAAATGCTCATAATGAGTTGTTATTACGAAAAACAAACTGAAATGAAATATATATGTATTTCTACTATTTAAATTATTTGTTTTATTAATTATCGTGATTGTGATGATATCAGACAGACAGACAGACAGAACATTTTTTTGTTGACGTATACAAAGTACATTGTCTAAAAAATATACATATACATACAATATACATGACAGGAAAATACAAACAAACTAGATTTATTTGGAATTTATAGGATGATTGAATTAGACATGAATTCAACATGAGAGTGATATAAACATGAATTTAACATGAGAATGATATAAACTTTGTTAGGATGAGCATTGTATAAATATGAGAGTGTTATTTGGAAGCAAAACACATTGAACAATTGTTCCTAAATGTAAATGGCGACGTGGATAATGTACAACGGAAGAATCAATCATGAAATAAATAATGAGCGACGTATGAATGAAGGATTGAATGAGTGTACGAATTATTGATCAATCAAGTTACAGATGAATGAAATAATACTTTTTCAAGTGCTTTTTCCTAAGTTCAGTAAAACATGGACATGCAATAATAAAATGAAATTCATCTTCGATGGCAGTAGATTTACAGCATAGACAATATCTTTTATCTCTAGGGGTTCTGTTTTTGGAGTAGCGGCCAGTTTGTATTCTTAAATGTGAGCAGACAATCTTATTCTTGTTAGGTACATTCTCAAGGATTTTGGAATAAAAGCGAGATAATGTTTTTCACCGAATTCAAATTTACAAATCTTATATAAATTCAAAACATCAGACGACTCTTTAGTTGTTTGCCAACTTTGGAGGAAATTATCTTTATTCTTTGAGAAAAGAAACCTTTAAACTTATTAAGGTTTATACTGGATGGATTGTCCAAGATTTATTTATAACCGTGGTCACACAAGAGGTTTTTAACATTTAAAACCCAATTTGTTGCTCCCTTCTCTGCATTAATGCGTGAAATGTGGTACACCTTTTGTACTATAACGTTGTTTGATTTAATAATTTTAAACCAATATTCAATGTTTATATATCTTGAAATGTATACGAGCCCCTTGCTAAAAACGAGTCAGGTCGCCAAAAAACGGTATTCGAAGCTTGACCGCATCGCCTTTGTTAGGGTAGAGCGTCCATCTCTCGTGTGGGAGGTCATTGGTTCGATCCGTGGCCGTGTCATACCAGCTACTTAAAAACCGGTAATAATGGCTTTCCTTGACTGACTCTCTCAGGTGTCATGATAAATGGCCAGTTATACTGGTAACTCGTTCATTCACCCTCTACCACATAAAAACGCTGTCTGACGCCCCAAGACGAGCAATTTCTCCATTTGCCACAATGTTTTTAACGTTTTAATTAAACCTTCATTTACTGAAATTTTCCGTATTTTTGCCTAGATATTTTTAAAGTCGACTGCTGCAGATGTGTTAAAAAAAAAAGGGTGGAACGCTGTGATATAACTGAAATAGTGTTTAAAGCGGTGCAAACCAACATACAAACAAAAACAAACTTGACTACTAGTAAAGATCATCAAAGAAGCGGACACGGAAAAACAACTTGTTCCGATATTTTAAAATGTCAAAAGACTAGCGTCAAAAGATCACGAGTAGGTTAGTTCCGACATTATTTTATTTTCCCAACTGTCACTTGAAAGCCAGTTTATTTTTTTTATCATACACTTTTTACATAGGTAACACAATTTACAGCAACTGTTTACACATTTTTAAGAAAACAGAAAATACAGGATATTGTTAGAAACAATTCCAATTATTAGAAAGCAAATAAAATACTGCTGCTGCAGTGTTTAAAGTCGTTTAAGGTATAAAGAATCCTCACTGTATTATCAATCTAGTACATAACGAAAACGAAAAAATCGCTAGAATGATGAAGTGATCGAGTGTGGCATGCGTGCGTTCAAATGTTTGTGTATATGTGTGTCTATTATCAGTAAGATTTATTATTTTATGTTGGTTTTAACTGTTAGACCAATTTAAATTGAACTTGAAAAATGTTTTGTTTAATATTATTAAAGATTGTCGTGGAAAATTTTAAGCATGGCGTCAACTGTACTTTTCCTGTTTGCTATCTTCCAAAGATAGGAGAACTCTTGTTTGAACAGTAAAAATATATTGTAGAATTTTGTTCTGTTTTCACTAAGGAAATAGGCTTTGTATATACAAAAACAAAATGGTGACAGTATGATGTTAAGTTGATGATATTTAGACTGGCGTAGTTTATACCCTTCGATTACTGTCTGCAATGAACAGATGTGTTTGTCTATTCCACATATTCCGACTTACAACAAACCTGTAGAAGACGACTTGGAAAAGTAATTGGCAAAATTATAAAAAAATATCTCTAAATGACGGTATAATAAATTACAATACTTTGTGTGGAAAAAAAGAAAATGTTAATTATACTCACAAATATTTCAAATGTCGTCTGCTGAAAATGCAATCTCATTAAAAACCCGATCTTAACTCGCACACTCGTATATCGATTGTATTTCAATGTGCAAATAAAGAATATAATAAGGCAATAACTGCACTGGTTTTGTATAACGATTTATAATAATTTGACTTATTTAAAATTTTCCTTTTGTACATATTTTTAAAACTTGTCTTCTGAAGATTTACTCACATAGTAAAAGTAAATTATGACATTTCAAAATGATTCATAAACACGTAGTAGGGTTACATAGCAATCTACCTGTCCCCCATATAGACGCTTTCTGACGCCTCTGCGGCAGACGGCTTTTTGAAAACATAGTAACAAAAGAAGAAATTGCTCAAAACGAGCAATTTCTCCTTTTGCCACAATATTTTCCACTTTTAATCATAGGTTATCCATTCAATTATAGAGATATTCTATGTTTTAACAAAATATGTTGAAAGTCGTCTGCTGCAGAATTGTCGTATGAGGGAAAGGGTTAAGTAAGTCATGGATCAGTAGTATGTACATGTTGATATTACCATATATAATCACATCTCAATCTTTAAACCTTTTCCCCTTTGAAGTCGCATTTGGAAACATCTGCAGCGGATACATTTTGAAACCATTGTGGCAAAAGGTAAATTTATCATTATGAACAATTCCTCCTTTTGCAACAAGGTTTCAAACTCTATTCAAGAAATATAATATCATATTTTAGAGGTTTTAAAATGGTATTATGCTAATGTAATTAATGTGTTAACCCTTTCCCACAAACACAAAATCTGCAGCAGAAGACTTTGAAAACATCTACAAAAAAAAATCGTAGAAAATCTCTTTAAATGAAACTATAATAATTGAATAGATTTGAAAAACTTGTGGCAAAAGGAAAATTGCTCACCATTAATAATTACTCCTTTTGCCACAATGTTTTCAATAGTTATCTGCTGGAGATGTGTCAAATTGCATCTATAAGTGAGTAAGGGTTACTTACATTAGACACATGATTGGTTTTGAATGATCAAGGTAAGCCTGCTCATAATTATGTGAATTTTGTTTTAACTTTTACATGGATCAATTTATTGATGTCCAAGTATAAAACAAGTACAAATTATTTCACCAAATATGGAAAAATTAACAGAACAGAACAGAACAGAACAGAACAGAAATTTTATTTTCAACTTAAGCATATACAGCCCATGGTTGATATTCACAAATATACATACAGAAATGGTTAAGACAATGAAATAGTTGAGAAATAGTACTTAACTAAGTTTAAATTAAATAAGTTTAAATAAGTTTAAATCAAGTTTATATGCATATGTATAAATACACATATATACACAAGTAACTATATAATTATATATATATATACACATACCCATACACATACTTACACATATATATATATATATATATATATTAATTTCAATATGAAATTAATTATATCAAGAAAGAAAGTGGGACTGTTAACGCCCGTCTAATAAGGATGCTTTTTATTTTCAAATAGAGAGTTTTCTCATCTCAAAAGCTTTGAGGCAAAATGACGCAAGATTACATAAATATTTTTTTCTTTCTGTGTTTAAGAGTTCTATGAACTTGTACATACTCGGACGTTGTGCGTAATAGCGCGGTATGAATTGTTTTCTTAATGTTTCATAGAACGGACAAACTAATACAAAATGGAACTCATCCTCCAAATCATTCAAATTACATAAGGTACAAATTCTTTGGTTCCTTTCCAAATATGGAAAAATTAACTCTTTCAGCGCCGAATTGTTTAAAGTAGACTCTTCCAAGTTCAAAATCGGGCGTCTGCATTTCTCATGTAATAAAAGTTTGGATTATTTTGATAACTAAAAGGCAAACAATGCTGATTTCAGGTGAGACAGCTCGTTACGAGCTGACTCGCCTGAATCAGCATTGTTTTGCAAAAACCTCAATATTGCCTTTAGCGCTGAAAGAGTTAAATTCTCAAATTATGTATACCCTTGTAGATCAATGCTTTTTCCCATAATGGTATGCGAAATCATTTCAGCAATTTACCACCCAAGAACAATCAGCAAACTAATCAGACTGTAACTAGCTTGCATACTGATCAGGTGTTTTACTATTCCTGTCTCTTAGCACTGAGGTGGTAGAGTCATACTGTTAAAATTAGTCTAATCACTTTATTTTGGTTGATGTTAACGTGGTGTATCAACGTGGTAAAGGGTTGTATAGCATTGTGAGTATGTCACAGTCTGATCAGGTATATCCATGTGGTAAAGGGTTGTATAGCATTGTGAGTATGTCACAGTCTGATCAGGTATATCCATGTGGTAAAGGGCTGTATAGCATTGTGAGTATGTCACAGTCTGATCAGGTATATCCATGTGGTAAAGGGTTGTATAGCATTGTGAGTATGTCACAGTCTGATCAGGTATATCCATGTGGTAAAGGGTTGTATAGCATTGTGAGTATGTCACAGTCTGATCAGGTATATCCATGTGGTAAAGGGTTGTATAGCATTGTGAGTATGTCACAGTCTGATCAGGTATATCCATGTGGTAAAGGGTTGTATAGCATTGTGAGTATGTCACAGTCTGATCAGGTATATCCATGTGGTAAAGGGTTGTATAGCAGTGTGAGTATGTCACAGTCTGATCAGGTATATCCATGTGGTAAAGGGTTGTATAGCATTGTGAGTATGTCACAGTCTGATCAGGTATATCCATGTGGTAAAGGGTTGTATAGCATTGTGAGTATGTCACAGTCTGATCAGGTATATCCATGTGGTAAAGGGTTGTATAGCATTGTGAGTATGTCACAGTCTGATCAGGTATATCCATGTGGTAAAGGGTTGTATAGCATTGTGAGTATGTCACAGTCTGATCAGGTATATCCATGTGGTAAAGGGTTGTATAGCATTGTGAGTATGTCACAGTCTGATCAGGTATATCCATGTGGTAAAGGGTTGTATAGCAGTGTGAGTATGTCACAGTCTGATCAGGTATATCCATGTGGTAAAGGGTTGTATAGCATTGTGAGTATGTCACAGTCTGATCAGGTATATCCATGTGGTAAAGGGTTGTATAGCATTGTGAGTATGTCACAGTCTGATCAGGTATATCCATGTGGTAAAGGGTTGTATAGCATTGTGAGTATGTCACAGTCTGATCAGGTATATCCATGTGGTAAAGGGTTGTATAGCATTGTGAGTATGTCACAGTCTGATCGAGGTCAGGGTTGGTCCTTTATTATATATAAGATATGTTCAGCAGACTACTTAAATTTGAAAAAAAGTGGAAAATCTGTTAAAACCAAAGTATAGTTAATAAATGGAGAAATAGTGTGGCAAAAACATAAATTATTCAATATCAGAATCAGAAGATGTATATGATACTGTATCAGAGTTGGATTCTACTTCCTCACTAGGTTCTTCATTGCTGGCCTCAATATATACAAAATTGTTTTCAAACGGCAACTTTTGGCAGTTACCACAATTACATGATAGTTCACAGACATCACAGCAACTATGAACATTACCTGTCAGAGCAAGCTGTGAAAGTTCAAATTTTGTAAGAAACAAAGACAATGCTTCTTGTCGACGACATTTCTTTGTAGTGTAAACATGTTTAACATGTTCTGAGGCAGAACTTAGGTGACTTGACTTGAAAATCAATATAGCTACAGCCGTAAAACCATTTCTTCCAACTCTTCCAACCTGTTGAAACAAGTCAACAATACTCTTTGGAATACCGTGCAATGAAACAGTCACAAATTACAATAGCTAGCCCCATTCCAAGTGCACTAGTCGCAATAATTATAATTTTTTGTTTTGGGTCACGAAAGATTGATCCAACTTTTTGTTTGGTGGCTTCAGTTGTTTCTGAATGGTATATCTCAATACACATATCACAGTCAGTGTACTCATTTGTTAGGTAGTTATAAACATCTGATACTTCTTTTATTGAAAAACAGTATGCTATGACTCGTCCTATTTGCTTTGTGTACAAAGCTTGCATTTAACTATATAAAGACTCTTTCAAAGTTTTCATTTGTTTAACAACAAATTTAATGTTAGTTTTATTAGGCGACACTCTTATTGATTATTTTTCCATATGACTGATTCTCGAGTTTTTTTTTTGCAAAACAGCAATGCAATCTCTACCGTACCAAATGCAGTCAAAAATCTGCTTTTGTTCGGACTTAAACTTTTTCACTTTGAATAGTTGTAAAACATTCTCGATCATTTCTATAGAGGCAGCCATTTTGAAAACGGAACTGAGCGTTTGTTGTTTCGTGCGATGTCATTGGACAAAAAAACGAGCACCTGCTTATGATTATTTAAATGTATTAGGTCAATATGAGACGATCTAATATGACCTGTAGTCAGATCCAATATACGTACATAGAAGTTGTTTAGGTCTGATCTTAATGCGATTGCTGCAAATGCAACAAAATGCGTCTGCAACTGGGAGAGAGTTGCTTTTTAGAATAAAAAGATGGAATATGTGAATCTATATCGGTATACTTACAGCTGTATGGACAACCAGTTACTATCCAAAAGAAGTATATTCCAAAGTGACAAGAACCATGACAATAAGTGTAATAGTAAGGTTTGAGCCTGACCATGGTAACACTACAACCAGACCTTTGCGAACGGTATAGATTAAGACCGACCTGCGCATCCGCAGTCTGGTTTAAAACTACTATGTTGGCAAATTTTGAATTCATTTTTTGTTTTTAAGATCTGGTGAAATGTGAATATTTCAAAAAGACTGCGCAGATGCACAGATGTACTGATCTACATTGTACCATTTTTTCGTGGCTTATTTATATATCTTGGTCATCTACAAATGATATCATTCACATTATAAGAGAGTATTTCTATCCTAGTAAGTTGTAACTTATCTCTATCAGTGTCAATTGAGGATTTTTAGTGTTTTGCAAACAATACAGATTCGTAACGAACTGTCTCACCTGAAATCAGCATTGCTTGTCTTTTAGTTATCCAACTGTTCAAAAACTCTTATTACATAGAAAATGGACTCCATGCACTTTTAACTATGTGCCAGAAGTCTCAGCTGGTGTTATGGCACAACAGTGAAGGGTCTAGCGAACCTGATAATACGTCATTGAATCTAATCCGAGCTGGTATTGTCCGCATACACAGTGAAGGGTCTAGCGAACCTGAGCATACATTGCATCTAATCCGAGCTGAAATTGTCCGCATACACATATCTGGAATGAAGTTTGACCCTTTTCCGTCTCACGTGACTCAAATTAATGTAACATTAGCTTGACAATGTAATTTTATATTAACACCAAAAGCATACATGTATATAGTTACGTGAAGGCCAAGGATAACTTCATTACTTAAATACTTTTGAGTGCATTAGTTCAGATTTTGATATCCCTTTTTGCCTCTTCAAAAATCTGAAAAGTTGACAACAGAATAAGATACCTATGGTGGCCATGTATCGCTTAAACGAATGACTCATAGTGCCCGGGTCAGTTTAAAGCTAATCAACAATGCAAAAGCTGAATCGTTGACCAACTATGTAAAATTACTCGCTTGTCTGTGTGAATTTAACATCTTTCCGCAAAATAAAGCATTTCTAACTTGTTTTTAGCATGCGACAAACTCGTTTCAACTCCACAACGGGATAGAGTAACAGTTAACGTATATATCACAAAATGTGTGAAGAAGTCGCACATATTCCTCACAACATTTGAACAATTCGCACGTATTCCTCACAACATTTGAAAATTTCGCACGTTTTCCTCACAACATTTGAAAATTTCGCACGTATTCCTCACAAAATTTGAAAAAATCATACGTATTTCTCACAACATTTGAAAAATTCGCACGTATTCCTCATATCATGAGACGAATACGTTTTTGTTTAGAATTAGGCTCAACATATCTTTATTATCCTTTGCACTTGAAAAAAAGCCTTAGATTAAGAATATGTTTTCGAGTAGACATTAACTCGCAAAGACGTCCACTCACGAGCAATCTATTTTAAAATAGTTCATACCTTTCAAACATAATATTTAACAAAGTGTTCAAAGCGTTTAATTGGGTTATGTTTAGTAAATTATGGTTTGCTAAATTATTGCATAACGGCATCTATCTAACTGCAGATACTTTGTATTTCACTCAACTTGAAAGAAATGATATTTTTTATTTGGTAAAATATGAAAATATGTTAATTGATCAAACGGTTTTCTAATATGATGAATAATCATCATCATCATCAATCTTCATTTCCTCCTATTAAGAAGATTTCATTTTGTGATACATTTTATACAAATAAGCAAACTTTTATACAAGTATATATACTTGACAGCGAGAGGAAGAAAGAGAGAGAGATATATATATATAGAGAGAGAGAGAGGGAGAGAGAGAGAGAGAGAGAGAGAGAGAGAGAGAGAGAGAGAGAGAGAGAGAGAGAGAGAGAGAGAGATATATATATAAAGAGAGAGAGAGAGAGAGAGAGATATATAAAGAGAGAGAGAGAGAGATATAAAGAGAGAGAGAGAGAGAGAGAGAGAGAGAGAGAGAGAGAGAGAGGAGAGAGAGTCAGAGAAGAGAGAAGAGAGAGATAGAAAGAGAGAGAGAGAGAGTCAGAGAAGAGAGAAGAGAGAGTCAGAGAAGAGAGAAGAGAGAGATATAAAGAGAGAGAGAGAGAGAGTCAGAGAAGAGAGAAGAGAGAGAGAGAGTCAGAGAAGAGAGAGAGAATGATAGAGAGAGAAAGAGAGAGAGAGAGAGAGAGAGAGAGAGAGAGAGAGAGAGAGAGAGAGAGGGAGAGGGAGAGAGCGCGAGAGAGAGAGAGAGAGAGATATAGAGAGAAAGAGACAGAACAGACAGAGACAGAGACAGAGAGAGAGACATAGAGAGACAGAGAACATGAGTTACATTTGTATATGTTAATGCACGAAACTTTAAGGTACATACTGAATTATACGTCCTGCACACAGAACTGTCACACGTTATATAATGCGAAGGAAATGTTGCTATATCTAAGTACATAGCACCCACCTGACACAGTAGACACATTTGTGTAACACCAATAAGTGCGGGAGGAACAATATACATATAGTTCCCAATTCAAACACTTAATCGAAACGAAATGAAAAGCGTTCAATTAAGATGGATGAATGTAAGCGCACATCGTGAAACATACCAGCGTAACTATATACATGAATAGTTAAGACAAAATAATATACAAAAAACAAAAAAAACACATATGAACATTTGTAAGTACATGTTCATCTGTGAAGTGAAGCCATACACGAATATTTTATAAGTATGTATAACCTATTGTGTATGACAAAACATCCGCTAAATTGTAACCTCACCTCCGAATTTCATTCAGAAATCTATATCTTATTTATTAGTTAAGAAAGTATTCATAGCATGTCCATATCGCATGTAAAAACAACACAACATGTTTGTAAAAGGTATCATAGTTACCTTGTACTTCTTTGTCTAAAATCGGGTTCAAAACGAACAGAGCAGCAACACAATCATATCTTTCAATGAGGAAACAAAATTAAAAATTGTTCTACCAATCTGAAATGAAGTTCTGTTTTGAAACAAGACAGTACACGATCGCATACTTGTACAGTTAATCAAGATATATTCGGTCAAACTTGCTTTCATATCGCTACAGCTACAATGTGTACACTGATGACAATCGGTATAAGCCGTTTATGCACTTAGTTGAGCAATCGAAAAGCCAGCACGCAACATATCCGGATTACGCTTAGCCTAATCCCATATCGGACTTATTAGTCGCCGGCAGAAGCCCGCGACTTCTATTTTTAATAGGTTTTCTAAAATCACATGGGAGGGGGGATTATTATTAGAAAGAAACACATGTAGATGTCTTGAAAATATTACAATTGTGTTTGTTTAAAAACACTAAGTAATGACACATCTAAAATGAAATAAATATTCCGATGTTTTAGGTATTTACAGTTTCTTTATTTTGACTCGCATTTGTGTTTTTTGTTTTATTTACGAAGACACAAGAGGTCCCTGCTAGACTTGCTGCAGACCGTTATGTGTCAATGTCGAGATAAATATCACGTCGAATTCTCCTTTTAATAGCAATTTTAACTTACTAAATGTTGTTTTCATGTTCAAAGAGATGTCTTGATTTGTGTAGAATTCATTTAATAATGTTAATCCATGAATATCTAAAGTAGGAACTGTTTCTAAGCTAAATATAGACCCTATTCTGTTGTGTAATTTCGTGACCTTTAACATCGATTTTCGCGCATGCGCATTTCGATATGAAAAAGCGAGTGATATTATTTTATTTTAGACAAGTACAAGACGAATGTTTGACGCAAAGCGTCAAAGAGAAGCCGCAATATTTCGTTGTACATGTAGAAATAAGAAAAAAAGAACATTTTAAATCCACAAACAATAGAACAATTTAAACTGTAGACGGTAATGCTGATATATTTCTCCTTTTGAAGACTTTTGTTTACTTCAAATTACCTCCCTTTAAAGCAATACAGGATATTTACCTTGTGATTCGAATAAGATTGACAAACATTGAAATTATATGAATGAATACTGCTTTTAAGCGTCCCCCACTCAACTAGAGGTTAAGTACTGGTCCTTTCCAGGAAAAATAACCTCGCGTGTATCGGTGCTATACACCGGACACGTAAAAGAACCAAGGGGTCTTTTCGGAAAGAGCTAGGGTATCGCACCCGGACTCCCTTGTATCTAACTTTGTCTGCTCGCCAAATAGTTAATTCTGCACGGCGAGGGTAAATAAAAACAAATAATAAATAAATCAACGTTCCTAATGTTTGTATAGACTAAGGAAAGTCAAGAATACATAAATAAATCAATGCAGTCTTTTCTGGCGACATTGATGCCTTGCATCAACTTTCTCTTGTGTCGAGTACTGTTATGAGAAAGTAAGGACATACATGATTATGTGAACTGACCACCGTGATGAGACTGAAAAAAGGTTGAAAACGGCGTTAAAACCAAATCAATTAATACAAATACCAATCAACCATTGATTCAATCTATCAATTAACCATTGAATCAATCAATCAATCAATAAACAATCCGCTTAATCCAAATCCTGCAATCGGAAAGTTCGATCCGTTGTTTTAAGTCACGTTCAATATGTAGGAATAATATCAACTAACTGCTCATTAACAATATTTCGGCAATTTATACGCGATTCTTGGCAACCTTTTCTCGAATGTAGGCCTATACCAAAATCAGACAGCACATGCGGGTGATCAGGGTTCGATCCCCGGCCGGGTCATATCGAAGACATTAAACATGGCGCTCTGAGTTACGGGGAGGGTATAACGACTGGTGTGTTTGTGTTAACCCTTACGACGCATCTTCAGCAGTCGACTTTTGAAAACATCGTGACAAAAGGAGAAATTGCTCAAAAAGTAATTTCTCTATTTGCCACAATGTTTTCATTTTTTTCCCCAGTAATTATACCTGCGTTGATAGAGATTTTCCATTTTTTTTAGTAGACATTTTCAAAGTCGTCCGCTACAGATTTGTTGTATGTAGGAAATAGTTAGGATACGCTTAATTAGACTCATAACGCGACAAGCAGTTTGTAACTTTTGTCTAGCTAATAGTTTCACATCAAGCAGATAAACAGGCTAGTCCTCGTCCGGTTCAACATTGACGTGTTCATATGTTAAGCCTTTACCTGATACGGACTACTGCTTACTTCTATTAGACAGCCAAAGTTAAAGCGACTGTCCAGATACATAACTGTCGAAAAGAAAATCAAATTTTAAGAAAATAACTGTTATTTTTGTATTTGGGGCATTAAAATATGATAACTGACATATTACATATAATATTTAATGCTAAATAAAGATATGTTATGCTATGTTATTTACATGTTCTCGGGGGATAATGATGCTATTCAAAAACCCATGTTCACAGGTGGTCTTTAATTGCAGGGTCATATATATATGCTGAAAATGAATTTAAAGATGGTAGTAATGGCTGCCTTCCTTTGCGCCCAGGGTTGTGGGGGTAATCATGACAGACTGGCTGGTGTCAGAATAATGGACCAGTAGTGTTTTGAGCAATTTCTCCTTTTGCCACAATGTTTTCAATAGTTGTCAGATTCAGAGGCATCAGAAAGCGTCTGTATGTGGTAAAGGGTTAACTGGTTTGTTTGTTTGTTTGTATGTTTTCTACTGCTTTTAACAATATTTCAGTAATATCACAATGATTCCTGAGTAAATCACATCAACTGCTCGTAATCCTATCCAGACTGCCTCGGTGGTGTAGTGGTGGTGCGTCCGCCTCGGGTGCGGTAAGTCGTGGATTGGATCCCCGAGTCATACCAAAGACTTTTAAAACTGGAAGTTTTACTCCTTGGCGCTCTGGATTGTCCGTTGGCATTACGACAGACTGGCTGGTGTCAGGATAAAATGGACCAGTAGTACTGTTAACTTTCCCAGGAAACGCCGTGATATAACTGCAATATTGTTGAAAGCGGCGTAAAACACTAAACAATCAATCAATAATCAAAGTACTGAAAGTACTAAATTACGGAGTGTGTTGGCTCTAGAGTGCTAACAGGAGTTTCCTTCATTTGAACTAGTGACCTACTTTTAGACCCAACATGACCCATGTTAGAACTTGACCTAGATATCATCAATACAAACATTATGACAAAGTTTCAAGCTGCTGAAGCAAAAAAAGCGGCCTCCAGACTAGTAACAAGATTCTCCTTCAAGTTGGTCTAGTGACTTTGTTTTCAACACGGCATGACCCATATTCGAACTTGACCTAGATATCATTTAGATAGAATTCTGACCAAATTTCAAGCTGCTGTAGCCAAAAAAGATGCTTCTACAGAGTTAACAATGTTTTCTCTTCAATTTGGCCTAGTGACCTAGTTTCTAACCCTATTCGAACTTGACCTGGATATCATTAATACAAACATTCTAACACAATTTCAAACTGCTGAAGCAAACTTGACCTACATATCACCAGGACAAACTTTCTGATAAAGTTTCAACATGCTCAAGTTGAAAATAAGGCATCTAGAGTGTTAACAAGATTTCCATTCAATTTGGCTTAGTGACCTAGTTCTTGACCCGGCTTGACCCATATTCGAACTTGGCCTAGGCATCATATATATAAACATTTTGACCAAATAATTTCAAGCTGCCTTAGCAAAAAAGTTGGCTTCTACAGTATTAACAAGATTGATTTTCAATTTGGTCTAGTAACTAAGTTTCTGACTCAATATGATCCATATTCGAACTTGACCTAGATATCATTATTACAAACTTCTGACAAAATTGCGAGCTCTAGCGTCTTAACAGGATTTTCCTTTAATTTGACCTAGTAACCTTTGACCCATCATGACCCATGTTCGAACTTGACCTACATATCGTCAAGACAAACATTCTGATAAAGTTTCAACCAGCTCAAGATGAAACTAAGGCCTCCAAAGTGTTAACAAGATTTCCATTCAATTTGGCCTAGTGACCTAGTTTTTGACCCGGCTTAACCCATATACGAAACTCGGCCAAGATATCATTTAGATAATCAGTTTCTGACCCAATATGACCCATATTTGAACTCGACCTAGAAATCATGAATTCAAACATTCTGACAAAATTTCAAACTGCTGAAGCAAAAATTGCGGCCTCTAGAGTGTTAACAAGCTTTTCCCTCAATTTGACCTAGTGACCTACTTTTTGACCCGACATGACTCATGTTCGAACTTGACTTACAATATCAATACAAACATTCTGATAAAGTTTCAACATGCTCAAGTTGAAAATGTGGCCTCTAGAGTATTAACAATATTTTCCTTCGATATGACCTAGTGACCTAGTTTTTGACCTCAAATGGCCCAGTTTCGAACATGTCAAAGATTTGATGGAAACGAATGTTCTGATAAACGTTCATGAATATCCGATGCAAACTGTAGCCTGTAGATTGTTAACAAGGGAAAATGTTGACGATGCACGACAGCCGTATTTCCGTATTTTTCATTGCAGGGATTTTCTCAAAAGGGTTTTGAACTACCCGCTTTCAAGCTACTCGTTTTCCATATATTTAAAAGAAACATTTTAGATCCTTATGTCTAACTTAAATTTCTAAATGATGTATACAAATTCATGGATTAAAACTTTACATTGTGTACGTTTACTTTGTATAATGTGCATACTGTTTAGCTTGTTGTGAAACGTATTTGACTGATCCCTGGACAATTGTCCATTTTGAACAAAACAGAGAGCAGCACAAACAATTTACAAATTTACACTTCCTGAAAGCTGGGCATGACAATATACGGAGGTATTCAACATAGCAGGATCTCCCGCATAAACCCCCCCCCCCCCCCCCCCCCCCCCCCCCCCGTATATGCCTCAAATCGTTTATATGACAACAGTTTATGACTCGATCAACATCCTCAACGATATTTAAACTATTAAGTAATAATACCGTGCAGGATAAACAAATATATAAGGGATGAATTCCGTCAATGCGTATACGAAGTTAAACAAATGTTTTGAAGAAAGTTCTATGACTTTTGGATATCCCCTCGTAAAACTGCAATATTGTTGAAAACGGCGTAAGACATTCATTTAGAATCACCAATCAAATCGGCAGACTATACATATTAGATATCAGGTAAACCATTTCCCTCATATATAGACGCTTTCTGACGCCTCTGCAGCAGACGGCTTTTTGAAAACATAGTGGCAAAAAAAGAAATTGCTCAAAACAAGCAATTTCTCCTTTTGCCACAATGTTTTCCACTTTTAGTCATAGGTTATCCATTCAATTATAGAGATTTTCCATTTTTTGCCAAAATATGTTCAAAGTCGTCTGCTGCAGAATTGTCGTATGAGGGAAAGTGTTAAAGCAGCAACGTTTAACCCTTTACCACATTTAAATACTTTCTGACGCCTCTGTAGCAGGCGCCTTTTGAAAACAAATACAATTTGACAAAAGGAGAACTTGCTCACAATAAGCAATTTGTTCTTTTGCCAAACTATTTTATTAATAGTTCTTTCATTTGTAGAGACTTCCATATGTTTTAAATATATATCTACAACGTCGTCTGCTGCAAGAGTGTTGTATGTGGGAAGGGGTTAACCCCCACATTAGTCAAGCCCTTATACAAATAAAATACTGTGGACTCACTGGATGCAACTAATTATTTATAAATGCTAATTGCCGAGTCACGGATAAAACGTTAGTTAATTTGATATTCAGAGTGATAAGTAATGCAATTCGAGGGCTTGGTGTGAAACGGTTGTAACTAAAATCGATATTTCTTTACCAAGGTTAATCACCTCGCCATAAAGTCTTTATAAGCGTTAAATATTTTTTCTTGGTAAACAATGGAAATTTAGGTGCCATTGCTCGTTCTGAGCAATGGCACCTAAATTTGCATTGTTTACAAAGGGGTCGAAATTGCCCCTAAACTAGGGTTTTCAAAATAGGTTTTTAGTTACAACCGTTTCACACCAAGCCCTCGGCATGTATGAGAACCCTTTCCCGCGTACACACAGAACACATGTTAACGTATCTTCAGCAGACCTTTCCATCCCTTTTCCCAATGGTGTCTCTCAAGCTACAGTGGAGGAAACATAGCAAGGCTATGACATAAGCAATCTCTTTAGGACGTTTAGAACCCAACTACTATGGATATGAACAAATCAAATCCCCACTGGTCTTTAATCACGTGATGTAATTCATAACGGTTTTCATTGTTTTCCCCCACTCGTAGACCGATAGGAAAACATCCTAGCCAGCTCGTATGCAAATCCGTCTGAATCATTTATTAGCATGCTAAACACGTGTTTCAACAGTTACGTCGTATATATAGCCTACTGTAGACCAAGATGACGGTGCACACATGTTCAGCCACGACATGCTTTAGACCCCCAGCGTTTAGTTTTTATCAAACCTCTGGTGAATCCGCCATTGTCCACTCGTTAGGGTTCGGGATCGGGCGTCTCGCATCGATCATGCTTGCGATGACAATGGAGGAGAGTTCTCTAGCATAATGTCACTTAACTCTATAGCTGCGAAAGGCAATCAAATGATTTTTGCAAACAATGCATATTCAGGTGAGACAGCTCATAACGAGCTGTCTCTCCTGAAATCTGCATCGTTTGTCACTTAGACATTACATTTTACCAATTTACCCGTTAAACGAATAATGCAGTGGTCAATTTTCCAACATGGAAGAGTCGATGTTTATGTCTACCAGGGATCACGGATAAGTGTACTCTGGGTATATGGTATTTGTATATCTAAAATACTGTTAAAACGACTTTGAACCCCCCCAACAAATGAATTTCATTTTTTGATGTTAAGCAAAAATGAACGAGCGCAGAAAACTTGCCGGACTCAAGTTGCGAAACCTAGGTTTGGGTTGCATAGGAAATTTGAATTTCTTTGAAAATAATTGTTTAATTGTCCTAATATTTGCTATTTAGCTTTCATTTTATTTCATTCTCTGTACATTTACACAAAAACCAGATCTCTGAGGGCAAAGAAAGTGTCTAAAGGAGCTTCAGAGTCCAAGAAAATGACAGGTCAATTTTATGTCGTCTGCAAAAATGTTTGGATACAGTCAAACTGGTTGAAAATGATGATACTGGTTGCCTAAAATGTCTGAAAATAGTATATAAATCTAAAGTTTGATCATCTCTATGAACATTTGACACAGTAAAACCAAATATGTAATGTTTTTTCTTATTTTTCCTTTGCGAAAACCTATTTATTGTGCGAAAGCATAAAACTTGGCCGATTTAGCCGAAACAACTAAATTTGGGTGGTATAGAATTTTTTTAATATTCTTTGATAATAACTATTTAATTGACCTTATATTTGCTTTTGTGATTTTATTTTATATCATACTTTTTAAATAATTAGAAAAAAAAAACATACTTAAGAACAGTTTTTTTTTTTTGTCTTAAAGGTCAAATTACGTTAAATACATCCGCTGACTTGCTGATCTACAGTACTATAGTCCCTAAAAAAACTTTGTTTGCGTAGAAATGAGTGTATACCATCACAGAATGTATTGAATATATGACATTGAGTTTAAATGCATTGTGAATGTGTATAGGATGCACTGGAAATGATTGATTTGATCACTTTTAGTATTTTGACCTTGTTTGACAGTGAAAGTAGAGAATGCTAAACACCGGTTTTGTCCGGGCCCGATTTGGTCCAAAATGACGGTTACCATTTTCGCCTGGTGAGTTCTTTCTTGCATAATGCATGACCCCATATTTTCTTTTGATTGTTTTAAAGCTAGGAGGTAACTCTTTTCAATGATATATAGTGTTCTACATGAGAAACGCTTAGAAAGTGTGACAATCGAGGACTGAAACTGGTCAATTTACATGGAAACAAAGAAGGATTTTTTTTTGGTGTATTGTAACCTTGTAGGGTTCAGTTTATGTTCGAAATCAAGTTTGAAATTATTCAACAATTTCATTGACATTTAACTGTTTAGCTGATATTGTATTTCGAGGCTGGTGTACTTTGTAAACATATTGGACTACATTTTCATGTATGATTATAATTAGGATGCCAAGTTAATATAATTTTGAGAAAAAGAGAAAACTCATGTCTTCAGCAAGTTAACCATTTTCTCATTGTTTTAAAAGTAGATTGCTGCAAAGGTGTCCAATGTTGACTTTAACAGGGGAAAGGTAAAATGACTTGTTATTGTATGCAAATCCCAAATTGTCTGTTTTGTGGTTTTATTGACAAATAATACAATTCAAACATTCTGACATTTGAAAAGTGTATGTGGAATTCACAAATCATAAAATAAGTCCTAACTGAAAGCACTATACCTGTATACATATTAAGACATATGATTGGCAAGATTACTCATTTTCATTACTGAGCAATAATTGGTTGGCTGTGTCAGGGACGTAGATAAGGGGGATAGGTAACAAAATTATATACTAAAATATCACCCGTGTCAACATTTGTAGCAAGTAAAACTCAAAAACTAATCAAGATATGAAAATAAAAAAAAAAAAATTCTGAAAGTTTATACATTCTTCTATTGCAGTAGATAAAAATATTTTAATATATTACAGGTTTTGATAATATGTTATCCGTATGAAGAATGTCAGTCTATTAATTTTTGGAAAAAAATGGTCAACCTACCTTTAAATGGAGATTGGTAAAAAAAAAAAAAATGCTCCAATTCTATTTCAATGAAAGTTATGTTACATTTTCACTTAACCCCCACCCCTGATGTTCCAATATGACCCGCAGTTGATAACTGTTTTATCAACTTCTATAATGTAAGTGTTATGCATAACTGCAGTATGGTTTTCCGGCGACATTGATGCGTTGCATCAACTTTCTCTTGTTGGGCGAGTTCATATGGGATCCGAGAACAGCCCGAGTGCACTCGGAATCCATTTGAACCGTGATACTTTTAACCTTAGTGACGTCATTTTGACCTTTTGACCCGAATCCGATTAACCCGCCTCAAGCCTGGGGTTACTAGCGTTTCAAAATGGCGACCATCGATGCTGCAGCAAGCGATTGAAAACTGTTAGTGTCAATAAAGCTCAAAGCAAAAAAAAATTTGATTATAAATCAGTCAGAGGTATTCAACTTTATTAAAAACACTTTCAACTTTCAACAATATCATTATTGTCCAATGGGAGACCACTTCAGTCTTGTGAATTCATCTGAAATCGCCTAGACAAAATTGTCTGCCCGGCGCTCCAATCCGAATTCCTTCACTTTGACCTAAGACGAGGGAACACCGTTCAAATGGAAAGCATTTCTGCGCATGTTTTCTGAATTTATTTTTAGACATGACGTACAGTTCTCTATCCTAGAGAAGCCCATCCGAACTCGCCCATTGAGAATCAGTGCTCTAATTGCCTATATAAAGTAAATTGCTGTGAGGATGTTCTTACATTCCAATCGTTTATATAATAATTTGACACTTTCGTATCAACACAATGTTTCCAAATGTATTTATTACCACCATAATCTACGCCATCTTGTAGTACATTGTATATGTTATATTTACGTAAAAGAATAACAATATCTTGGACAAACCCGATACCGGGCGTACCGTTTACAACAGAACAGACGCGTAATAGAAACAATCGTTTTGATGCACAGTCCTTCTCTAAACGACACAGTTGACCAAGAAAGTTGAGTTTTCTCTTCTTTTTTTCATCAGCCATAATAGGAAGCGCACATATTTGGTCAAGGACAATACCTGTCCTTGACCTAATCTGTAATCCCTGGATTTGACTTAAACAGTTGCTGTGTGATCTCTCTATGGTCAACATATCTCGATCAGAGAACGACTGTTTCAATTCACATCCGAAAAGAGCTCTGGGGATAACGATTGATGTATACATGTTATAACTGGTTAAGAAATTAAGCCCATGTATATGTAGCCGGTCTTTCATGAGCCCAAAGAAGAATCCTCTTTAATTTCCTATCTACGTGTTTGATATTGAACGAAGTATTACTATATTTGTACCACACTATACCTAAATGATTATAAATAATCTTCTTTTTCAAGAATGACATCATTACCAACAACCCAGGGCCGAGAATTGCATTTGAATACACGTTTCGATTCATTGAAAGTGACCATGGCACATTTGTCGGGGTTGTATTGATATCTCCATAGACAAGCATACCTATAACAAATATTTATCATTTCCTGTATGGCTTTACTAGACAAAGAGAGGAGGGTCATGGCGTCTGCAAACGACGTCGCACAAAAACTCGACCCTTCTATCTGAAAGCCTAAATTACTACTCACTAACTGTTCAATAAGTGAGTCAATATACATAAGATATAAAAATGGGGAACAGACCCCCACCTTGCCTGGTACCCTGCAAAACAGGAAACCAGTCAGAAAAGTGACCTTTATACATGGCACAACTGTACATGTTAGAGTGCATGGATATTACAGTTTTAAGAAGTTAAGATCAACACCTAATTCTCGTAATTTGTAGAAGAAACCGTCATGCCATACCCGGTCAAATGCTTGACGCGCATCTAAAAAGCAAGCAAACAATAGACTATTGGCTTTTATACAGTGCTGTATATAAACTCTCTTTCAAAACGAAATATTTTACCCTCTATCGAGTCTAGGGATCATGAATAATTAAATTTAATTGCGCGCTAAATAACCTTAGCTGTCGATGCGCCATAAAACAATATACATTCATTCATTCATTCTATCGAGTCTACATTGCGTGACCGATTTGTTTACACTTTTGTATCGTCCTTGTTTATGCTTACGCGGGAGCTTAATTCTAACTTGATAAATTCAATTGTGTTGCAACATGCCTTAGGGACGAAAGAATCTATAAGATAATGTCATACCGATGATTGGGTTTGTTTGTTTGTTTTAATTTTGGTTATTAGTCGATACAATACCTTAAAGTGGTAGTCTCGGCTTCCAACCTCTGCTTGGATTACCTTTTCACACATACAACAAATCGGCAACAGCAAATTAAATTTTGAAAGAATCTTTGCAAAGATGAACATTTTTATAAAATATTGTCCAAATATTAACAGAAATAAAAATGTATCGGCAATTGGAGAAATGAAAATGTTCTCCTTTTGACATATTTTTTATCAAAATCCGATTGCTTCAGATGTGAGAAATTGCGCATGTGTGAGTGAAATGGTTGAATTGCAGTTCGGTTGTCTGGAAGTAGACATACGACTCATAACAAAGCATTATTCGGACGTATGTTAATTAGAATTACATAATGTTACTGCCAGTGTTCTGAAGTCATAGTGTCACGTTTTGGCCGTAAAATCGTAATAGAACGTAAACATAGCGAGTCCCGCCGGTTGATGACACGTTGTGCTGCGCTATGCTACGCTGTGGCCTCGTTGCTTCCACGTTCCTCGTGCCGCGTTATTCCACGCTGTGTCGCGCTATGATACGATGTATACAACGAGGCGATCGTTTATATAATATAACCAGGCCCGTCACTGAAGTAGCTCGTTTATATAATATAACCAGGCCCGTCACTGAAGTAGCTCGTTTATATAATATAACCGTGTATCACGTTATAATGATTATTATAGTTGATTTGATGCGTAGGATAAATAAAACCGGCTGGCATGTTCAAAATATTTGTAACTTATCTTTTTTCTGTTTTAATGTATAATATATGAGCAGTTCCACGAGGCGAACGGTGTCCCTCTGGGTTAGCCTGCGCCGCATGCTAAGGCTGATCCGGATTGGTACTTTACGCAGAGTCCACACTGTTGGTTTTCTCGTGGAACGGCTCATATATATTCACAGCGAAATAGTCTGATACCAGCAACGTCCATTTCATTAAGCCATACGTCATATTTTTAATTACAATTACGTCATAAGCTATGGTGACGACGTCATATTGCATCTTGGAAACGTAAACGCATGCTTGATCGGTCTGTGAGTAATCAATCTGTAAGAATGGGGATATGTGTCTCGCATCTAAGAAAGGTAACTTGTATTTTTTTATTTATTTAATGTCTGGACATCATGTAAATGTTTCAAGTGGTGTTTGATTATCACAAAAAATGACCTGTTGTAATATTATTTTAAGGCCTAAAAAAAAAATAGTCTTGTTTCTGGTCACCCTACCGACCCTCCATTTTAACCCCCGACTGGTTTTTTTTTATGGTTTTTTTAGTAGTACAAAGTATGATTTTTGTCACGCAAAACTCGCATTAACAGTACCACACTCGAACAAAAATGTTCTCAAGTTTGTATTGTTCATTGTTGATAAATGTTTTGAAAGTAAATTTAATAAAATTGGTAATTTAAGGCATCAAACGTGTCTTTATGAGGGGAAGGGTTTAACTTAAAAACAGCATAAAACATACATCAGTTTACGTGACCGTATACTCTGATCACAGCTTGGTAGATTGTTCTGTTTTAGAAGAGGGGGTTTTTTTTGGAAAAAAAAAGAAAAGAAGAAGAGGATAACAAACACGTCATCTACATGTTTAACATGTTCTATCATGCACTGGCTTATCCGAGCTTTGAGCTCGGATATATGGCGAATCATGTGAATGCTTAATTTGTTGCAGTGCATACATGTACTTTTTTTAGCCTTTTACCTTTTTCCGAGATCTATTTAGGCATCTTGGCCTCTCTGATCCATCTTAATAATTTGTTTTGTCTGTGTTAGCCCAAGGGTTCAATTTTGTTCACACGAAATTTATTGACAAAAATAATTACAACTCTGCCTGTTTGATGGAGGTGCTTGATCCAAAAATAGATGCATTCTAAGTGAAATACTAGTTTAGTTGTCTCTCTGATACCTCGGTGACCCATATTCTTTATATATGTATTAATTTAGTTTAAACATACGAGCCGTCCCGCAAGAAAACCAACAGTGTGGACTCTCCGTAAAGTATCGATCCGGATCAGCCTAAGCATGCCGCGCAGGCTTACCCGGATAGACACTTTTCGCCTCATATAGATTTTCTGTTTTAGGAATCATTCCTCTATACCTTTATCCCCCTGAGACGGAATGTGTCAGCCCAGATCAGTCTGCGCGGACAGCGCAGGCTGATCTGGGTCGATACATTACGCAGAGTCCATAATGTTGGTTTACTCGCTGTACGGCTCATTTTTATTTGCAATCGAATGCGAGACAAGCTTCAAGCTAATTTGTCAAGCAATAAAGTTATACGATAAAATCTTTGAGTCCCAGAGGTCGAGATAAGGAGGAGTATACAGCTCTTTCCCCCCACAATATCTCTCTTACCCTTCAACCAATTCCTATGATGTGGGTACTCAAAGGAATCGTCGTATTGAGACGATTTGTTTGAGTACCCACACAATAGGGTTAGAGGGTAAAATAAGGATTTAAGAACGTAAAAAAGCTGTCCTTATCTAGAGCTCTGGGCTTATATTTATTGAAGTTTATTTGTGAAGCAATAAAGCTTATACGATAAGGTCTTTGACAAATCCGCATCAGTCTATATGTATCCGCGACCGCATTCTAATGGTAATGTGCCAATTGCTTGTACCATACAAGTACTTTTTTTAACCTCTTTCAGCGCCGAATTGTTTAAAGTAGACTCTTCCATGTTCAAAATCGGGTATGTCCATTTCTCAATTTATGAAAGTTTTGGACTATTTTGGTAACTAAAAGGCAAACAATGCTGATTTCAGGTGAGACAGCTCGTTACGAGCTGACTCGCCTGAATCTGCATAGTTTGCAAAAACTCAATATTGCCTATGGCGCTGAAAAAGTTAAGGGAATGCTCATGTACGAAGTAGCCTTGGCTAGCGACGATGCGTAACCGCATAATCTGATCACAATGATGATAGACGGTTCTATTTGAGAGGGATTTCAGTACAACACAATTCACTGCAGTAGCTCGTACTCCTTCAAGATGTGATAATTTAACCCTTTCCAACATACATACATTCGCTTTCTGACGCCCCCTGTAACTGACTATTTTGGAATATAGGGAAAAATGGTTCATAATGAGCATTATGTCTCCTTTTGTCACAATGTTTTCAACTTTATTCAATAACTACACCTGTAATTGAAGATATTTCTCATTTTCTTTGCTTGTAGGTTTTCAGCGTCGTCTTTACAATGAGTTTTTTTAGTCAGTATACCAAGGACATAGATAAGAGGGATAAGCAGCTCCACCTATACACCTGTTGTATGGTTAAAATATCACATGGAGAAATAAAATTGTTCACATTTTGTAGCAAATAAAACTTTTAAGTCACATTTGGCACATAAACAAAACAAAGATATTCTGAAAGCTTACCATTTCAACTTAAGTTAGAGATACACTGAATAACTGGAATTTCTTTGTATTTTGAGTAATGACTGGTTTAAAAGATACAGGTATTGTGATTTCTGAATTTTATTAAAATCAATAGACTAACATTATAAAGTATTATCAAAGTGTGTAGTGTATTAAAATATTTGTATCTATTGCAATAGAAGACTGTTTTAACTTCCAGAAAATAGCTTTGTTATTTTCATACCTTCAATAGTTGTTTAGTTTTACTTGCTACAAATCTTGGGACGGGTGATATTTTTGTATACAACTTAGTCGAGTATCCCTCTTATCTACGTCCCTGAGTACACGGACACAATATAAACGTTGGCATTTCGGAACAGTGTAGGTTCATATCACACTGTCATCTGTTGAGTCGTATCAAAGTCTACACCCTGTTAGCAAATACACGTGATTTTATGTTAAAGCCTAAAACTAAAAAAAAAAAAATCTACACACGAAGACATAAACTTTTAACAAGCTTGGATCCTGTATACGATAACAGTGTTTATCGTTAAAAGACAGCGCGGATGCACTGATCCATTACTCCAACTTATACATTTAAGCCGTCCCGCGAGAAAACCAACATCATGGACTCTGTGTAAAGCATCGACCCGGATCAGCATAAACGTGCAGCGCAGGCTAGCCCGGAAAGACACTTTTTGCCTCCAGTGGATTTTCTGTTTCAGGAATGTGTCGGCTGGATTAGCCTGCGCAGGCTAATCTGGGTCGATACATTACGCAGATGACATAATGTTGGTTTACTCGCGGATGGCTCATTTTATCATAGACATACCTTTATATTTTGTCTGCAAGGAGGTACTTCAATTATCCTTTTTTAAATTGATTAGATCACGTTTAAATTGTAACTCGTAAGATAATCCATTGATCCAGTATCGCGCACTGCATACTTTGTTAACCGAATGGTTCCGTTTAGTTCACACGTAATTCGTACAGAAAATACATGCCGTTCGTAAAAACTATGTTTTTTTGGTCCAGACAATGTTAATGCGAAAAACAGGTTCATTCTAAGTAGAATTCTTTGTAATTTAGTGTCAGAGTACCTGTTTCTCTGAAGTTAGTGTCAGTGTTACCTGTGTCCCTTATACAGGTCAATGGGAAGTAAATCGGGTCGGCTTACCGGGCAGACAATTTTGTCCAGGGTCAGGGAATTTCAGATAAATTCATAAGAGTGAAGTGGTCTCCCATTGGAAAATAATGATTTTGTTGAAAGTTGAAAGTGTTTTTAATAAAGATGAATAACCTTTGACTGATTTGTGATCAAAATAGTGTTTGCTTTTAGCTTTATTGACAGCTTGGGAGCCTTTTTCAGAACAACATGTATTTTCTGAAATTGAAAGTAAAATTCACTGCGGAATAAGGGTGACCTTTGATTTTACGTCATAGGCCCCTAAAAAAAGGTGGGATAGCATGTCTGTTTTTTGTGGTTTTTTGGTAGTTGTGACAATGAACTTTGAATATAGGTTTCTGGGGTAATTCGGCTGTTGGGAAAGAGCCATAGCCCAAAACGTTATAATGGTCCCCATGGAAAATGAATTGCTTCCATCTGACCTACATAGTTAATTCTTCGTTCATTTATTGAACGATATTTACCAAATGCAAGAAGGCAATTTTCTTTTCTTTTTCGATTTATTAAGATCTCTTTTAGATTCATACTCGCAAGGTAATTCATTAAACAAAATGTTTGACCTGACCAGTTACAAGTTTAATTTCGCCAGTATGACCCTCGCATGGGATAATATTGTCATTGAAATATCTGCTTGACGATTTCAGGGCAGATAATTATGTTGCAATCATTTTATTTTCGGAAGTTCTTCGAAAGTTGGTATACGAATGTTCAATATTATTCTCAATCATTTCTCTAAAATATTTAACGCATTAAAATTATTGCACGAGAAATATTATTATGTTTAATTGCATAAGAAACATTATTATTTTTAACGCATTATTATTATTGCATAAGAATCATTATTTATTTTTTTAACGCATTCAAATTATTGCATAAGAAACATTATTATGTTTAATGTATTCAAATTATTGCACAAGGAACATTATTATTTTTAACGCATTAAAATTATTGCACAAGAAACATTATTATTTTTAACGCATTCAAATTATTGCATAAAAAAACATTATTATTGTTAACGCATTCAAATTATTGCACAAGAAACATTATTATTTTTAACGCATAATCATTATTGCACAAGAAACATTATTATTTCTAACGCATTCAAATTATTGCACAAGGAACATTATTATTGTTAACGCATTCAAATTATTGCACAAGAAACATTATTATTTTTAACACATTCAAATGATTGCACAAGATCATTATTATTTTTAACGCATTTACATTATTGCATAAGAAACATTATTATTTTTAACGCATAATCATTATTGCACAAGAAACTTTATTATTTTTAACGCATAATCATTATTGCATAAAAAACATTATTATTTTTAACGCATTTAAATTATTGCATAATAAGCATTATCATTTTTAACGCATTAAAATTATTGCATAAAAAACATTATTATTTTGAACGCATTCAAATTATTGCACAAGAAACATTATTATTTTTAATGCATTAAAATGATTGCATAAGAAACATTATTATTTTTAACGGATTAGAATTATTACAGAAAAAACATTATTATTTTCAACGCATTAAATTATTGCATAAGAAACATTATTATTTTTAACGCATTCAAATGCGTATTCTGTTTCAGTTGCATCCTTAAAATGAAAATCAATGTGGAACTAGCGAAAATGCCCACATTGAGCAACTTCGCCACCTTCTTCAATGATTTTTGATTGATTTTCTATTTTTCTTCTTCTTTCAAATGACAGATATACATATGATATTAATCCTAGTAATTTGTTATATATAACTATACTAGATTAAGTGTAAAGCCGTTTGTCATTCAAACGGGGGGAAACATATATTATTTTTGTTTCTAGAATATTTCCAAACATTTATTTTTGTTAGTCTGCCATTTGACTTTTTTAAAACAAAATTGTTATATGTATGTTGTATGTTGGGCAATGTGTCCTTTTTCCTGAATAAAAGATATCTATCTATCTATGATAGTCTAATCAAAAGATCACAAAAGACCACTTATGACTAGCACTTGACTAGCAATCTGTGTGTTAGATCAATCTGATCAGAGTACACCGGAATATTCTGGATATTCTTCTTGTTCTTTCATATTATCGTTTGTTTCGACATTTTCTTTCATCATGTTAGTGTGCGATATAATAAACGACAATTAAAACTAAAAACTATCACCGTATTGGGATGCAACGAGGTTCGGATGTTGACTTTTACTGAACATGAGCAATCTCTCCTTTTGCCACAACGTTTTCAAATGTCATCCGCTACAGATGAGTTCAAATGCTATTATATGTGGGAAAAGGGTTAAACTTGAGCCACACATTCTGAGCATATTATTACCTTTTATAGTTTTGTTTCCAGATCTATGTTCAGAACATATATCTGGTAACAAAGCACAAATTCTAAGCATATTGTTACCTTTTATAGCTTTGTTACCATATCTATGTTCAGAACATAGATCTGGTAACAAAGCGCAAATTCTGAGCATAGTGTTACCTTTTATAGTTTTGTTACCAGATCTATGTTCAGAACATAGATCTGGTAACAAAGCACAAATTATGAGCATAGTGTTAACTTTTATAGTTTTGCAGAACATAGATCTGGTAACAAGACAGTAACAGATAACAATATGAAAGCGGACAGAGAAGTCCAAATGTGAGGCTGTGTAGTTTGTCAGAGTTAAGATGAAAGCGGACAGAGAAGGCCAAATGTGAGGCTGTGAAATATGTCAGTGTTAGATGAAAGCGGACAGAGAAGGCCAAATGTGAGGCTGTGTAGTTTGTCAGTCTTAGATGAAAGCGAACATAGACGGCCAAATGTGAGGCTGTGTTACTTGCCAGTGTTAGATGAAAGTGGACAGAGAAGGTCAATGTGAGACTGTGTAGTTTGTCAGTGTTAGATGAAAGCGGACAGAGAAGGCCAAATGTGAGGCTGTGTAGTTTGTCAGTGTTAGATGAAAGTTGACAAGGCCAATGTGAGGCTATGTAATAAAGTGTTTGCAAGTCGCAGATAATATGACTCATTAATAATAATGTTTGTTCTTACAGGATAAATCTGGTGAATGTAGCCAAACCTCGATGGACGCAATGTTTGCAGCACGAAACAGGCGACAGAGTTTAATTGGCTCAACGGTGACAGCGTCAGATGCGGGAACGAGGCGCCAATCTGTGATTGGAACTACAATTGGAAAACCCCCTTCAAATATGGATATCATCACTGAAGATGACTGAATAGATTTTGCATTTTTTCCATTTAACTCGATATTTATTTGATAAATGATTTCTTTTCTTTTTTGTGGATCACTCAAAATACAATAGTATTGTTATTGTTAACATTTTAAATCGCAACTTGTTAAGTTACATCGTAAAAATATGTCTAGCAAATTATGTCTTTAGGTAAATTGCATCTTGTTTGATTTGATGTTATTGACGAGATTTTGTTACTCAACCCTAATAGTTTAGTTTATTTATTTATATTTAAGCCTCCGGCCCATATACATATAACATATATACATATAACATATATACATATAACATATATACATATAACATATATACATATAACATATATATATATAACATATATACATATAACATATATACATATAACATATATACATATAACATATATACATATAACATATATACATATAACATATATACATATATACATATAACATATATACATATAACATATATACATATAACATATATACATATATATATATATATATATATAACATATATACATATAACATATATACATATAACATATATACATATAACATATATACATATAACATATATACATATAACAAATATACATATAACATATATACATATAACATATATACATATAACATATATACATATAACATATATACCTATAACATATATACCTATAACATATATATATATATATATAACATATATACATAAGTAGTTATTTTCCTGTGAAGACACATATAAAAACATGAGGAAACAATGCATGTATAGGTGATCTGTTTACATCAATGTACATGAACTGTTAGAAAAATAGATAATTATACATTTGTGAAAAGAAAAGTATCTCTATCTTTATTAGCATGGTATAAATACATTGCCAGATTTCTAATAATTGTGGTATTATTGCTTGCACACAAATCATGAAATGTGAAATGTGTGGTAAGTAGGGTAAGTTAAGTATTTATCCGGAATATAGTTATTACGTAATTCACAATACAATGGGCAGTGGATAACAAAGTAGTATTCATTTTCAAGAATGTTTTTGCAATAAACACAAATATGTAGCTCGTGTTACAGCGTATTCCCAACGTGTCATAGATTATCACACATAGCTCCAGATAAGGGACATTGTTCATGAGTTGACACTCAAATCATGTCTTTAGAGTACCCAGTGAGATGATTCTTTTCAATACCAACAACATAGAGTCTGGTTAAAAAATAAAAAATAAAAGATATTGTTTGGGGAAAAGAGCGTGTCATGCTCGATTCTACCATACGACGGTGATTATATATCAATGGCGTGTCATGCTCGATTCTACCATACGAAGGTGATTATATAACAATGGCGTGGCATGCTCGATTCTACCATACGAAGGTGATTATATATTATTGGCGTGTCCTGCTCGAGTCTACCATACGAAGGTGATTATATATCAATGGCGTGTCTTGCTCGATTCTACCATACGACGGTGATTATATATCATTGGCGTGTCCTGATCGAGTCAACCATACGAAGGTGATTATATATCAATGGCGTGTCATGCTCGATTCTACCATACGAAGGTGATTATATATCAATGGCGTGTCCTGCTAGATTATACCATACGAAGGTGATTATATAGCAATGGCGTGTCCTACTCGATTCTACCATACGAAGGTGATTATATAACAATGACGTCTCCTGCTCGATTTTAACATACGAAGGTGATTATATATCAATGGCGTGTCCTGCTAGATTTACCATACGAAGGTGATTATATAGCAATGGCGTGTCCTACTCGATTCTACCATACGAAGGTGATTATATAACAATGACGTCTCCTGCTCGATTATACTATACGAAGGTGATTATATATCAATGGCGTGTCATGCTCGATTCTACCACACGAAGGTGATTATATATCAATGGCGTGTCATGCTCAATTATACCACACGAAGGTGATTATATATCAATGGCGTGTCATGCTCGATTCTACCATACGAAGGTGATTATATATCAATGGCGTGTCATGCTCGATTCTACCTTACGAATGTGAGTATATATCAATGGCGTGTCCTACTCGATTCTACCATACGAAGGTGATTCTATATCAATGGCTTGTCTTGCTCAATTCTACCATACAAAGGTGAGTATATAACAATGGCGTGTCTTGCTCGATTCTACCATACGAAGGTGAGTATATATCAATGGCGTGTCCTGCTCAATGATACCACACGAAGGTGATTATATATCAATGGCGTGTCATGCTCGATTCTATACGAAGGTGATTATATATCAATGGCGTGTCCTACTCGATTCTACCATACGAAGGTGATTCTGTATCAATGGCTTGTCTTGCTCCATTCTACCATACAAAGGTGATTATATAACAATGGCGTGTCTTGCTCGAGTATACAATACAAAGGTGATTATATAGCAATGGCGTGTCTTGCTCGAGTATACCATACAAAGGTGATTATATATCAATGGCGTGTCATACTCGATTATACCATACGAAGGTGGTTATATATCAATGGCGTGTCATGCTCGATTAAACCATACGAAGGTGATTATATATTATAAAGCAATGGCGTGACTTGCTCGATTCTACCATACGAAGGTGATTATATATCAATGGCGTTTATTGCTCGATTTTACCATACGAAGGTGATTATATATCAATGGCGTGTCATGCTCGATTCTACCATACAAAAGTGATTATATATCAATGGTGTGTCATGCTCGATTAAACCATACGAAGGTGATTATATATCAATGGCGTGTCTTGCTCGGTTTTACCATACGAAGGTGATTATATATCAATGGTGTGTCTTGCTCGATTTTACCATACGAAGGTGATTCTATATCAATGGCTTGTCTTGCTCGATTTTACCATACGAAGGTGATTATATATCAATGGTGTGTCTTGCTCGATTCTACCATACGAAGGTGATTATATAGCAATGGCGTGTATTGCTCGATTTTACCATACGAAGGTGATTATATATCAATGACGTCTCCTGCTCGATTCTACCATTCGAAGGTGATTATATAACAATGGCGTGTAGCTCGATTTTACCATACGAAGGTGATTATATATCAATGGTGTGTCTTGCTCGATTTTACCATACGAAGGTGATTATATATCAATGGCGTGTCCTGCTCGATTCTACCATACGAAGGTGATTATATATCAATGGCGTGTCTTGCTCGATTCTACCATACGAAGGTGATTATATAACAATGGCGTGTCCTGCTCGATTCTACCATACGAAGGTGATTATATATCAATGGCGTGCCATGCTCGATTCTACCATACGAAGGTGATTATATATTAATGGCGTATCATGCTCGATTCTACCATACGAAGGTGATTATATAACAATGGCGTATCTTGCTCGATTCTACCATACAAAGGTGATTATATAACAAAGGCGTGTTCTGCTGGATTCTACCATACGAAGGTGATTATATATCAATGGCGTGTCATGCTCGATTCTACCATACGAAGGTGATTATATAACAATGGCGTGTTTTGCTCGATTCTACCATACGAAGGTGATTATATATCAATGGCGTGTCATGCTCGATTCTACCATACGAAGGTGATTATATATTAATGGCGTGTCATGCTCGATTCTACAATACGAAGGTGATTATATAACAATGGCGTGTCTTGCTCGATTCTACCATACAGAGGTGATTATATAACAATGGCGTGTTCTGCTGGATTCTACCATACGAAGGTGATTATATATCAATGGCGTGTCTTGCTCGATTCTACCATAAGAAGGTGATTATATATCAATTGTGTGTCTTGCTCGAGTCTACCATACAAAGGTGATTATATAGCAATGGCGTGTCTTGCTCGATTCTACCATACGAAGGTGATTATATATCAATGGTGTGTCTTGCTCGAGTCTACCATACGAAGGTGATTATATAGCAATGGCGTGTCTTGCTCGATTCTACCATACGAAGGTGATTATATATCAATGGCGTGTCCTGCTAGATTCTACCATACGAAGGTGATTATATAGCAATGGCGTGTCCTACTCGATTCTACCATACGAAGGTGATTATATAACAATGACGTCTCCTGCTCGATTCTACTTTACGAAGGTGATTATATAACAATGGCGTGTCTTGCTCGATTCTACCATACGAAGGTGATTATATATCAATGACGTGTCTTGCTCGATTCTACCATACGAAGGTGATTATATATCAATGGCGTGTCATGCTCGATTCTACCATACGAAGGTGATTATATATCAATGGCGTGTCTTGCTCGAGTCTACCATACAAAGGTGATTATATAACAATGGCGTGTCATGCTCGATTCTACCATACGAAGGTGATTATATAGCAATGGCGTGTCTTGCTCGATTCTACCATACGAAGGTGATTATATATCAATGGCGTGTCTTGCTCGAGTCTACCATACGAAGGTGATTATATAGCAATGGCGTGTCTTGCTCGATTCTACCATACGAAGGTGATTATATATCAATGGCGTGTCCTGCTAGATTCTACCATACGAAGGTGATTATATAGCAATAGCGTGTCCTACTCGATTCTACCATACGAAGGTGATTATATAACAATGACGTCTCCTGCTCGATTCTACTTTACGAAGGTGATTATATATCAATGGCGTGTCATGCTCGATTCTACCACACGAAGGTGATTATATATCAATGGCGTGTCATGCTCGATTCTACTATACGAAGGTGATTATATATCAATGGCGTGTCCTGCTCAATTATACCACACGAAGGTGATTATATATCAATGGCGTGTCATGCTCGATTCTACCATACGAAGGTGATTATATATCAATGGCGTGTCCTACTCGATTCTACCATACGAAGGTAATTCTATATCAATGGCTTGTCTTGCTCCATTCTACCATACAAAGGTGATTATATAACAATGGCGTGTCTTGCTCGATTCTACCATACGAAGGTGATTATATATCAATGGCGTGTCCTGCTCAATTATACCATACGAAGGTGATTATATATCAATGGCGTGTCCTACTCGATTCTACCATACGAAGGTAATTCTGTATCAATGACTTGTCTTGCTCCATTCTACCATAGGAAGGTGATTATATATCAATGGCGTGTCTTGCTCGAGTTTACCATACAAAGGTGATTATATATCAATGGCGTGTCTTGCTCGAGTCTACCATACAAAGGTGAGTATATATCAATGACGTGTCTTGCTCGATTATACCATACGAAGGTGATTATATATCAACGGCGTGTCCTACTCGATTCTACCTTACGAAGGTGATTATATAACAATGACGTGTCCTGCTCGATTCTACCATACGAAGGTGATTATATATTATATATCAATGGCGTGTCATGCTCGATTAAACCATACGAAGGTGATTATCTATTATATATCAATGGCGTGTCATACTCGATTCTACCATACGAAGGTGATTATATATCAATGGCGTGTCATGCTCGATTAAACCATACGAAGGTGATTATATATTATAAGGCAATGGCGTGTCTTGCTCGATTCTACCATACGAAGGTGATTATATATCAATGGCGTGTCATGCTCGATTAAACCATACGAAGGTGATTATATATTATAAAGCAATGGCGTGTCATGCTCGATTCTACCATACGAAGGCTATTATAGTTCAATGGTGTGTCTTGCTCGATTCTACCATACGAAGGTGATTATATATCAATGGCGTGTCTTGCTCGAGTCTACCATACGAAGGTGATTATATAGCAA
The DNA here is from genome assembly GCA_031761405.1 of Serripes groenlandicus. NCBI lineage: Eukaryota > Metazoa > Mollusca > Bivalvia > Cardiida > Cardiidae > Serripes > Serripes groenlandicus. The sequence goes on along the minus strand of JASEVX010000007.1, from coordinate 74,464,153 downwards.
TGGCGTGTCTTGCTCGATTCTACCATACGAAGGTGATTATATATCAATGGTGTGTCTTGCTCGAGTCTACCATACAAAGGTGATTATATAACAATGGCGTGTCATGCTCGATTCTACCATACGAAGGTGATTATATATCAATGGCGTGTCATGCTCGATTCTACCATACGAAGGTGATTATATATCAATGGCGTGTCATGCTCGATTCTACCATACGAATGTGATTATATAACAATGGCGTGGCATGCTCGATTCTACCATACGAAGGTGATTATATAGCAATGGCGTGTCTTGATCGAGTCTACCATACAAAGGTGATTATATATCAATGACGTGTCATGCTCGATTCTACCATAAGAAGGTGATTATATAACAATGGCGTGTCATGCTCGATTATACCATACGAAGGTGATTATATAACAATGGCGTGTCATGCTCGATTATACCATACGAAGGTGATTATATAACAATGGCGTGTCATGCTCGATTCTACCATACGAAGGTGATTATATATCAATGACGTGTCATGCTCGATTCTACCATACGAAGGTGATTATATATCAATGGCGTGTCATGCTCGATTCTACCATACGAAGGTGATTATATAACAATGGCGTGGCATGCTCGATTCTACCATACGAAGGTGATTATATAGCAATGGCGTGTCTTGCTCGAGTCTACCATACAAAGGTGATTATATATCAATGACGTGTCATGCTCGATTCTACCATACGAAGGTGATTCTATATCAATGGTGTGTCATGCTCGATTCTACCATACGAAGGTGATTATATAACAATGGCGTGGCATGATCGATTCTACCATACGAAGGTGATTCTATATCAATGGCGTGTCATGCTCGATTCTACCATACAAAGGTGATTATATAGCAATGGCGTGTCATGCTCGATTCTACCATACGAAGGTGATTATATATCAATGACGTGTCATGCTCGATTCTACCATACGAAGGTGATTATATATCAATGACGTGTCATGCTCGATTCTACCATACGAAGGTGATTATATAGCAATGGCGTGTCATGCTCGATTCTACAATACGAGGCAGACTGATCCGGGCCGACACATTCCGTGATTCTTACCCTTTACCACATATATACGCTTGTTGATGCCTCTGCAACCGACGACTTCTGAAAACAGTATGGCAAAAGGAGAAATCGCTTATATTGAGCTTCAATATTTTCAGAAGTCGTCTGCTACAGATGCTTCAAAATACAAAATATCTACAAATGACCGTTTATATAATCAAATACATCTGAAACCATTGTAACAAAAGGGGAAATTAGTCATTATGAGCATTATGTTCTTTTTTCTTCAGTGTTGTTGTTTTCCACAATCGTCTGCTGCAGATGCGTCAAAATGCGTCTGTTTGTGAGATATGGTTAACCCTTTACATCATGTAGACGCTTTCTGACGCCTCTGCAGCAGACAACTTTTTGAAAACATAGTGACAAAAGAAGAAATTGCTCAAAACGAACAATTTCTTCTTTTATCACAATGTTTTCCACTTTTAGTCATAGGTCATCCATTCAATCATAGAGATTTTCTATTTTTTGATAAAATATGTTCAAAGTCGTCTGCTGCAGAATTGTCGTATGAGGTAAAGTGTTAACTGAAACCAAATGTTGTGTCAAACATGTATACGCCAATTTTTAAAAGGGAGATAATTATAGACGCATTAAATCTCTACAGATATAGAGTTATGCTTCAATTGGGGAGGGGGGGATGTTGTTAGTTTCATTCTTAATATACAGTTTGTAGATATCTTCAATGCGATACGACTGATTGAATGATTGGGGTTTAACGCCGTTTTTAACATTTTCTCAGTCATGTCACGGCGGCCAGTTCATCTATTCATGTGTTTCCTGGTTTTCTCACACCAGTATTCCACACAACATACTTTCCAATCAACTGGCTGCTTTTCCACATAGACTTAGCCCATTGCTGGAAGACGAATGACGCATATCGCATTTACTTTTGTCAAACGTCGGAAAGAAAGTTGGCCGAGCCGGGATTCGAACTCACCCTGGATAGACAGCCCGCGTCGCTACCGACTGAGCAACCGAGGCTCGACCAATTCGATACGACAATAAAGGAAGTAACCTATTTGTTTACAATGGTGTTTAAATGTCGCTTTCACCTATAAGTCATCAATATATAGTGAGTAAGAGCGTCCTTAACTCTTTGAACATATTTTGTCAAAAAATAGAAAATCTCTATAATTGAATGGATAACCTTTGACTAAAAGTGGAACATATTGTGACAAAAGGAGAAATTGTTCGTTTTGAGAAATTTCTTCTTTTGTTACTTTGTTTTCAAACAGCCGTCTGCTGCAGACGGAAAGCGTCTATATATGAGGGAAAGTGTTAAGTGAAACCCCATTATTCGGAACTTCGTGATAAGCCTAGTAGGCTGATCTAGATCGTTCTTGTGTACAGTTTAGTTGTCCGAGCACCTTGTAAGCTTATCGAGAATGTAAATTACTTCTCATCCTCCGAATGGTCGATTTTCGTGGCTAAATCTATTTTCAGTAAGAAAATGTTATCCTTCAGCTCTCCTGTCGTATAAATAAGTAAGTAAATATGTTATTAAAGTGACATGTAGATCAACAAAACAATGGTACAAAAAGTAATAAATAACACCCGGCCCCGTGGGCCTATAAGTCACTTTCAAAAGAAAAATAATTAAGAAAAAAAAAATGGAAAACGTGTTGTGTTTCTACTTCATACAACAATATCAAATAGGCAGATATTGGCATTACCATTCGAAAACATCCATTCCAGAAACTTTATCTCCAAAAGAAAAATAAGGTAGATATAATAAGTCAAAATAATTAGCCAGAGACCCAGTACACATGCAGTGCGACTGCAAAGATTGGCGATGTCGGGATTGATTGACCCTCCGTAATAGGATCCTATACAAATGTTAATTGGCGTTAAAGGTCAAAGATAAAGCAATTTAATTCCTTCTTTCAATGAAAATCAAGAAATGTCAATGCTCAATTGTCACGCTTTCTACAATGTTTACGGGAAGATCAACCTAAATCATTGACAAGAGTAACTTCATAGCTTTAAATTAGTCCATATACAACAGCGGGCATGTATTAGATAAGAATAAAACATCACTACGCGAACATGGCTCATCCTTTTTAACACAATCGATCTTTCCAACATACTCCATTTTAAGTACAAGGTAAACAAATACCAACCATGAACAAAGCCAACAGTTCTAGTGCTTCCTTTACATATTTACAATTTATTTAAACTCATTGTCACAAATTCAATACAGTCTGGTGAAAGTGTTGAATCATTTCTAGGCAAACATCATTTTTAGGGACTACATAGCCTGGCCCGTGTAGATGTATTTAGTATCCTTTTACCTAAATGAATGGGGCTATCGTTCTAACGGTGTGTCCAACGTGCACAGGCTAGCCTGAGTATCTTCACTGTACGCGGACACAATAAAACCCCATATCGCTAAACGCGGCTCAATCCCTACCGTTAGTTAAGGAAGTTACTCAAGGTGGAATCATACCTTTAAAATAACGTCGTTTTCGACGTCAAAACGTATGTTTCTGTGACAATAACAGTGTGGTTAAAGAAATTGCTACTACTGTCTTTACTAGAACAGAACATGGCAGATTCATATAATTTATATCATGACAAAGGTAACTTTATTCTCTATAACACCGAATTATAGAGAATAAAGTTACCTGTGTCATGATATATATTATATGAATCTGCCATGTTCTGTTCTAGTCTGTTTTATAACTTCTGCCTTTGTAGGCACACCAACACTTTGTGTAGTAATCCTTCGTAGGGTGAATGTAGATCCGTCACCACAATAACAACCGCAATAGTTGATGTAAGTATATTCCTATGACTATCTTTCAAAATACTAAAAACGAATAACAGATTATGTTTTTCACAGGTCATGTGTTTACAGCTTGATTTCTTTTTCTATTTCTAATGCGTTTTGGAATAAGTTCTAGTTTCTTAAATCTCACAGCATGTAGCGAGGAACACAGACGTCTACTATAACATTGGATTTTTTCGAAGAGTTCGTAAGTTTTTGGAGAGCATCTACCGTCGTCAACTACATTACAGTCCACAATTAAAATCGTCCAGAATTGGATCTCTGACTTCCTGTACAAATGATAAAAAAATGTTCGAGAGTTTCTGACTCTTTTTCACATAAGGGATTCACTTCGTTTTGATTAAATTTTGCTCTATATTTGATTATAATATATATATGTTCCTGTGAGTATTTTTGTTTTCACAGGTATTCTATTCACATCTCTGGAACTTTTAGAGTATGGTTTTATTGCTGGATGGCATTTTCCAGATGTATGCGTCTTTGACAGAAGATTCAGACTAGAATATAGTTCAGACTGGGAGATGATCCAATCAACCCAATACTTGTTCACATGTTTGTCAATTAGTCTTTTCCACTCATCTTCTTATGTATAACGCCCTCCAGTGGAATGGTACCAGATAACATATAGACTGCTGAATCAGCAGTGTTACTTGGGATTGACAGCATGTGTTTGATAATTAATCTGTACTGGGTCTCTAATGTTGAGAGTACTTTTTTGGATGGCGCGATAACCTCAAGACCATAGGTCAACACAGGAAGAATGTATGTTTGCAACAATGATAAAGCTGTTTCTGGATCCATCCCGTTCTCACCACGTAGACCAGACGCCATGAGACTATATAGGGATAATACACATTTTAAGGGCGGCCGCAGATGTTCACGCCCGAGAAAATGTGTATTTTCGCTATTATTGCATAAAATAAGAGCAAACATCCAAACATATAGTCCGCTGTAACGTTCAGTTGTACGATAACCGCCGATGAACATGACGCGATAAGGATTGACACATGTGACGTCATAAAGTAAACAAGTTATGTTTTATATAACCACGAACCGGTTCTACATCAAGGTTGGCATCGCTGACTCGAATGGTTTTGGATTATGTTATGCTCTTTAACTGTGAGTCTATTGCATGTTACCGATTATCGAGTTAAGCTGATGTTATTTTTAACCCAACAATTGCTCCTATTCTACGGGAGATGGAGCGTCCATGTTTTGTTTACTAACGGTGCCCGGGTAATGCATATGTAAAACATCTAACCGGTCTGAAACGGCACGTACGCGCGAGAATCGCTTTGTTTATACACGTTTTCTCGCCGTTTACGCCCGGTTTTTCCAATGTTTCTGTATCCCTTAAGCGGGCGTAAAACATAGATTTTATGCAATAATATAACGTTCGTCGTGCTTTTTGGATATTTTCATTAACAGCATGAGATTGTTGATTGGTTGAAGTGCGTATAATTCCCATGTGTGGTGTCTTTTCTATTTCGGGCATTATCTTGTTTCCTAAATTCCAGCTATAATTGTGATCGCAGTCTTTCTTACTGGTTTTAATTCTGAGTATAACACTTTTTGTCTCTTGTAATTTGTACCCTTCCATGTTACTGAAGACTTTACTTATGTTAATCATTTCCTGAATGTCATATGGATCATTGCTGAGTAAGGCGATGTCATCAGCACAGGTTGGAGCTGCAACATTTATGTTCCCGATATATGCACCGATACCGGATAGGTCTATTCTGTCTAGAAGTCCATTGATGTAAATTGTATACATAACATCACTGAGAATACCACCTTGACGGACACCTTGATGATTGACATATGTAGGAGAAACTTGATCTAGCCATTTTACTGCTATTGTAGCATTCTCGTGTAAGCTGTTGATCATAGTCCAGTTGTTACCATCAATGCCCATATGATAAAGTTTTCGCATTAAGTATAGAATGTACGACAACGTCGAAAGCTGACTTTGCATCTAGAAAGGCTATGTAGGTTGGTTTGTGTAAATCTCTGTTGTTTCTGATCCACTCCTCAATTATTAGAGCACAGTTCATAGGAGACGAGTTCTTTGTGAAACCTCTTTGTAGTGGGTTCTGCATATCTATCAATTGTGGAGTAATTCTGAGTTTGATGATTCAGATAACAATACCCGATTTTTGGTAGACTTGCGCATGCGCAGAGGCTGCCATAGTCATAGTGAGTTTGAAGTCACGTGATGTATATGCCCTTCACCACCAACAATTAAGTGCAATTTTTGGTTTGACTAATTTGCGAATGCTCACAAAAGCAAACATAGAGTAACGAAAAAAAATCCGATTATTCAAGCTTATAATAGAAAATAACAAGTCTTGTAAGTGTAAATATCATATTTAAAGTGTACACAATTATTTAGATATCACTACGCCAATATAGCACTGCACCGCGCAATTACCCTTTGTAAATTGTAACCCTTTTTTCCCTCTCGGCAGAGATGTAAACATCCACTCGCCCGCTAGCATAACCGAGTGGAATGAAGGATCGGCTAGTACGAAATTCTAGGCGCTAGTCCATACATATTCGTTCATGTCCTTATTCATAAAGATAGTATGCATTGCTAAGCCTTTTCTTTCTCTTTCTCTCAGTCCATCTATTCCTTCGACAACGATTAACGATGACTTGCATTTTGGATAGGTGCTTTCGACAAGGTCCGCGTCTAAAGAAACAAATTTCATCAAATGATTTGAGCGCTTTAAATCACTTGTTTATAAAGCGTTTAGAATAGTTTGATTATAATAGGCAGAACGAATAACGAATAAATCTTGCAAGAAATCGATCATTTCTTTCGGCCAAAATCAGGTAAATGACCCGCGGATATTGGTTGTTACAACATAACTGATTCATCCTTTTATTCTAAATTTGTATTACACAGTTCAAAATTAGATTTTGACAGTTTGTTCGTTATGATTTTGACGCGATTCAAGATTTTGACGCGATTATTTCGTTCATAGAGTTGATTACTAACAGATGACTAAGTTGATGATGGAAAGAACATTAACAAGTTAAGTTAAGCTAAAACATGCACAGGCAGGCGAGTGTTTCATTAGGATAAGTGCAACACTCAATTCCCAATCCTGCTTGCCCTTTAACAAATCACAACCCACCCCACAATATAAAAACTCTGCAGCAGACGAATTAAAAAAAATCTGAGCAAAGATACAGAAAATCACATTTATTGGAAGTGTAATCATTGAATATAGTTGAAAACATTGTTGCAAAAGGAGAAAGCTTGTTATGAGCAATTTCTTCTTCTGCATCAATGTTTTCAAAAGTCGTCGGCTTTAAATAAGAAACACTTTTTCAAATGATAGTCAGTTGGCTATTCTAGTATATAATGTCCGTCTTAAATAATAATGACAAAACTTTCAAAAAACAAGAAAAAGATTTTTTACAATTTAATTGAAAACATATTTAATCAAAGTTGGGAAAGTTGTCCCTTTCCGTGCTTTTTTTATGAGAGTTCAAATCACAAGCAAAACTTATGGGACAGAGTTGACAAATAACACATTGACACAATTTCAGATTTAGGCTTTGTTTCTGTCAAACTGCTGAAGAAGACAACACTGAGACACACATTTTGATTAAAAGTTTATTTAAAAAAAGGAATAATTTTATTTATGATAAACAACATTACAATGATGGTGTAGAAAATACATGTCAACAATACATTTTTCAATTTGTACATTCATTGCACAGACCAAATCTTAGCAAGTTTGAAATTATGGACCTCTCAGCACATTTTTTTCTCAATTCATTACTTCTTGGCAGGATTTTACTGCTAAAATTGATGATTTTTTTTTAATTTTTGGCCGGATTGCTCTAGCAATTCCGGTCTATAGATTGGCGATGTCTGTCTCTCCGTCTGTCTGTTCGTCAACATTTTGGTTAAAGTTTCAGGTTGAGGCAAAATCTCAGCACTGGAAAAGGTTACACACTTGAAACTTTGCGTAAAATAAATATTCATATATATATGCACTTCTGTATCTCTTCTTAAACGATCGCAATTCTACCTTCAGTACTTTGTACTTTGATTAATGAATATTTCTCTTGAATATTTTCAAAGAAATTACATAATTTTTAATTTACTTAAAATTTACCCAAGAGATTATTTTAAGAAGTACATATCATTACGATAATCCTTTCTACTACAAGTTATTAGAATTTCAAGATCATCTGTTGCGCCGATTTTTAGTAAATCAGAATGCCGTTTTACCGATATCTCGCGTCGGAACGCACATTGCATTAATTTAGCTCAAACGCAGTTTAAAATTGACAACCTTCTTTTCACAATAATCATCAATTATATGGTATCATGAAATCTACTCCCTACACAACATGGATATTTTCATTTATTTCTTCCCTAATAGTTATTTTATATCAACTTATACAGAATATTTATACATAGACATAATACATAATACAGGATAATCATACTTGAAAATCTCTTTATATATAGTATATATATATATTCGAGGGGTGATCCAAAAGAAATAGAACTTAATACATATGTAGGAACTTCATACAATATGTATATTTGTTTTTGCACTACCTTATGGCGAATTAATATTTCTAATAGTGTCATTAGTTCAGTTGACGAGTTGAGGCATAGGCAACAACGTAATTTTAGTACCAGTTTAAACGGTGTGTATTTCACATATACACACACATAAGGTACCGAAAATTTGCAATTGTTGTTATGTGTTCTAATAACAAGGGTTTAATGTTTTGGTTCTATAATAACCAACAAAGTAGTAAAGTTGTTTACTGACGTGCAAGAACGTTACGTACAAAATGACGTCAAATGAACAATTCAAAAATAGTAAATAGTAAAATTATATCACAACGTAGACACAAATCAAAATCAACATTTGAAATGCTTATTCAGTGAATATCAACAGGATTCAAGCAGTCACTAGCGATGTATACATACAAATATGTTCATGTTTGGAGGGCAGAAATCAGTGGTAATCTGATGTCACTTGCAAAAGAGCCAGTTCTGATGTTGAAAGGAACAGTGTGAGTGTCGTTTTCCCCATAACAATTGTCATTTATTACACATCACATGTTACGCATTTCGTTGAACAAAGTTTGTTAAATGTCTTTAAGCAATGGCTTCTGTGGAAATTGATGCAACAATTGAGTTGATATAACTGTTGTTAAAATAGTTATTCGCGTGTTCAAACCTACTCGTTTCCCTCAAACGGCGACGTCAGAGTGACGTTACGACCTTGGCTCGCCCCCATTGTACTTGGAATTTTCATAATCTCCCAGAAATGTTGTTTGTCAACCGATGAATCATACCTTTGTCATGTCTGTAAAAGAAATGTTGACTGTTGACAAAATAAGGATTATTTTCTACAAGTTTGATTTGTGTCGAAATTATAACAAAACTCCTACCACTTCTGGATCACCCCTCGTATATACATGTACTGGCACATCTATTTTGCTGCGTAACTACCTGCAATGTAATTTCATTTGCATAAATAAGAACAAGACGAATGTTTGACGCAAAGAACAAGACACATGACGAAATAAGAAAAGGGAACATTTAAATTATTTCTCAAACTGTAAAATCATGACTTTAGAGTACTTTTATATTACAATTGTCACAAGGAGAGAAACACATGCAGCCAGTCCGGGGCTCGAACCCGGGACCTCTCGCTTTCAGGGCAAGTACTCTACCGACTGAGCTAACCGGGCCGCTTTTTAATTTAAGGTAAATTATGTGTTAGGCAAAGTTTAAGACACTATTTTGTTAACCCTTTCCCACATACAACAATTCTGCAATGAATTTCATTTAAAGCATTTACCGGTGTTCAAAAATAAGGACGCTCTCTATAATTGAAAGAACAATCATAATTAAGTTAAAAACAATTCTACTTTTGCCACAATGTCTTCAAAACATATTAGCTGCAGAAGTGACTGAAAGTGTCTGTATGAAATACAGTTCAGTTAATCTGATCACACTTTGTTTCTAAGAACCAGAATATTTCATTTCGTTTAAGTTCTTGAAGTTTTCTTGAAGTTCACATCGCATCCGTGATAACATATTGTCGGCTAGGCAAAAATACACCGAAATCGTGTTTACCGCGATATTCATGAAAGATCGAATCAACTAGACGGCGTAATTTATCTGGATACATATATTTCTGTTGTTTAAACATTTTCATGTCTTCATTTTGCGATGACAAGTGTACTCAAAGTCATCTTTGAATCAAGTATGTGCAATCATAGACGAAACTTTCAGCGATATTTGCGAAAAACGAAATGCATAAATGAATGAAAATAAAAGATGATCGAAAACGACAAAAAACTATTAGTTGTTATACTGAACATGAAAGTAAACAAAGCAAATGAATAGTTAGGATGATTGAAAATTGATATGTCATCTATGTGTAAAACGATAACAATGAATATCTATAAATAGACTATAGATGAATGGTATTGTCTTTAGTTTTAGCTCCTAACTTTATTCGGGAACCAGAGTCGGTACGCGGCCTTTGCGTAATATACCATAAGATGTAAGGAGCCAGACTACATTTAGCTACATTTTTTGGAAAGATTGATATGGTTGCCTTACGTATGCACAATTCTCACGATAGGACTTGTTTGCGCAAAGTTTTCTGACAATTTATTAGTTATAATGTTTTAGTTTGTTTGCGGGAGGTATTTACTGTATTATTGTACCGTAGTTACTTTGAATCTTTAAAGTGAAGCAAATAAATACAACCTATAATTATTTATAAGGGGATAGCTTACTTAAAAGATTGAAATTGATGATTATAATTCATTTTATTAACTTGGATGCGTATCTAGCTATAATTCTGCAGTGTACGTTCCGAAGCGCGACAGACGTTTAACTGCATTGTGATTTATTAAAAATCGGCTCGATAGATATGCTTGAAATTTCGGCAAATGGTAGACGAAAAAGTGTCCTAAATTACATATCATTTTAATAAAAATCTCTCGGGCGAATCTTTAATAAATCAGAAATAATCTTATTACTTTTAAAATATTTTTGCGAAATTTTCCTCTTAATTCGCATTTAGTTATCTAATTTGTCATGGCAGATGTATTGAATTGATAGAAGCACGCAGGTAATTATATTCCCTACTGTCTGCCGTCTATTTTATCCGAATACCACTTCAAACGAGAAAAGGATGGCGGTTTTATTAATCACACTCTAATTGTCGCAAAAACATACGTTTTGACGTCAAAAACGACGTTTTGTCAAAAGTATGATTCCACCTTAATATCAAAAACGCGCGTAACGCTCATGCATATTCTATGACGTCACTTCCTACGTAAGTCAACATCCTTTTATTTTTCTTAACAAATGGAGTCTTTTTATTTTTTTTATGACTGCACGTTTATTCTTTAATATCTAGAATGTACTAAATCATTGCGGATTATCTATTCGCATGCTTGGTTTATTTCGATGTTACCCAGAATGTTATGTGTTAATATTGCACTATCAGTAGGTTACGAAATGCGGGATGATGAGTAAACAGCACAGGTGTGTGTACCGATATTGATCATTGGTAACTTCACTATAATACTATCCTTAACATAAGGATACAATATAGGGGCGTAAAATTATCAATCAATACAAACACCTGTGGTCGACAGCTCACATGATCCTAATCAAAATATTGAATATGAATTGAAATTGAATGTTCTGTGCTTGTGGGAAGACATACATGTTTAGTGCACCTTAGGGAGGTCTGTGTTAAAGGTATCTAACCCATTCTTGACTATCACTTTCCAACAAATTATTATGGCTGGCAGCGATAATCTAAGTAATGATGTTTTAACTAGAAACGAGCATGTCTATAGAATACTTCGACTGCTACTTAGATTGTTTGGTGTGTTACGCCACTCTCAAAGATTGTTCAGTTTATATATCAGTACTACTGGTCCATTTATCCTGACACCAGTCAGTCAGTCGTAATGGTAAGCCTTGACGCCAAGGAGTGCAGCCATTTCTACCATTGTTAAAGTATTCTGTGACTTAGACATACGTACATTAGTGCAATGATTGAGAAGACTTAAATAAAGGTAGTCTCACTTTCAATACAGTGTTGAAAAGCTATTGGAAAACGAAGAAAATGCCAAATTTAAGCACTTTGTTTCTCTTTTGTTTTCTTATAAAATCGTAGTAGTAGTAGTCTATATCAGGTAAAACGAGTGTTAGAGAAGGTTGGGGAGGTTCTCAGTGTTTAAACACGATCCCGTTATCATGATGTATCAAAATATGTTTCATCACTTCATTTCCTCATATAAAGGTCCATGGTTCGAACCTCCTGTTGTGCCAAGCAAACCATTTAGATTCCCAAAACATGCGTTGTTCTCTAGAAAACTAACATTACGTGGTATAGTAAATAAGCCCTCTTATATTTGAAGGTTCTGAAGAAGAAAGTGTAGGCCAATGACATCACAATGAATGTATTTGTTTAAAAAGTAAACCGAGTTGTCGTCTGTGTGAAAAGACGTGAAGATATGTTATGCAATGTCTTCTTTTTCTACAATGTGTCAACTTTGTTCTTAAAGTAAACTTTCGTTTGAGAGATACTTGCTACACACCCAAAACCCCATCCACACCCAAGATGTATTCAAAGTCGTCTGCTTTAGATTCCTTCATTGTGGGAAAAGGGTTATTTTGCAGCAGACTACTTCGAAAAGATCTAATAAAACATAAATAAAATATCTATAAATGAAGGTATAACTACTAAAAACAGTTTAAATCATCGAGGTAAAGGGAGAAGTTACTTATCATCATCAATTTCTCCTGCTGTCGTACTTTTTTCAATGTCGTCTGCTGCATAGGCACAAGAAAGCGCCTGTATGTGGGAAAAGGCTATCGGAAGGTTTTATAACCAGCGCCATAAAATGTTTTATTTGCCCTAACAAACTTAAGAGTTTAGTAAAACGATACCCTAGATCATAAAACGATGAATGACACAGGAGTTAAAATCGGGGACGAGGCAAGACAGGAAATGACGTAGGTCGAATTAGAACATTCTTTTTAATACAACGCTATTTTTAAAATATCTGTATGGTACGATAACATATTTATGTATTACGCAAGGCTCAGAGAGCGTCGGTGTCCTTATTTCCACTTTTGGCGTTTCTACAGCAGACGACATTTGGAAAATATTGTCGAAAAACGACGAAGTCCGTATGAAAAAGCAATTCTCTTTTTTCAAACACGGTTTAAATGTGTGCATAGAAATCTGAACATCAATTGTCTACATGGTTGACGTGTTTTCTTCATGTAGTTACATAACACACAACGGACATGAGTCGGGTTACTGTACATTGGAATGAATAACTGCCCATATAAATGTATATAATCGCATAGTTTATTCCCATCTACTTCCATGTATTTTACTCGCTTTGTTCTGTTAGTGGGAGTCTAAAATGGCTTGCGTAAGGTGCTCTAGTTTTGAAGAGTACAAGTGAGTCTAGTACAATACACCTTACATAAATCACTCCTGTTATCTCCTCCCTAGTGACGTAGCAAGTACCCGAACATGCGCAATGGGTGTAGAGAAAATCGCAATCATTAATTGGTCAATCTAACATGGAATTTCAATCCTCGACACAGGCGGCTTTTGACGGCTCTGCAACAGATGATGTTTTTTGAAAGGAGGTTGAGAAAGTCTTTGGTATTAGAAATTTCTCGTTTCCTCACATTATCTAAGAGCACGATTTATTATTTAGTCAAGATCTTCTGTATTTTACAGTAGTTTGACTCTTACGATTGGTGGATTGATTGATTGGGGGTTTAACGCTGTTTTCAGCAATTTTTCAGTCATATCACGGCGGCCAGTTTTCCTACTCATATGTTTCCTGGTTTTCTCACACCAGAACTTCACACAACATACTTTCCAAGCAACTGGCTGCTTTTTCGACATAGACAGTTTAGCCCATTGGTGAAAGACGAATGACGTTTGTCACAGTGACTTTTGTCAAACGTCGGAAAGAATGTTGGCCGTGGTGGGGTTCTAACTCACAACCCCTGGAGTGACAGCCCGCGTCGCTATCGACTTGGCTACCGGGGCTGGCGACGATTGGTGGAACGAAAAAAAACCTAACCAGGTAAAAGGTTGTAATGGTCGATATGACCTTATTGGGTATGAATAAGATTAATGCCGAGCGCGAGGGTAAACAACGTCACCAAACAACAAATAAGATCTAGTCCCGAAACTATACAACTCTAAAAACGTTCTCTGTTCTAAACAATTATTTAAGCACACAAAGTGTTTTACTGTTTATGGTCTTTAATCTATGGAAGCGTCGTTGTGCCACACTCTGTAATAATTTTGAGAGATAGTATCTCCTAATTATGACATAGTATCTCCTAATTAGGAGATAGTATCTCCTAATTATGACTAAATATCTCCTAATTGGGAGATAGTATCTCCTAATTAGGAGATAATATCTCTCAAAACAAATATTACAGTCTGTGGCACTAGGACGCTTTCATATTAATCATTTCCCACATGTGGATGCATTTGAACCCATCTGAAACAGCTGACATTTGAAAACATTAAGGCAAAAGGAGATATTGCTCATGATCATCAATTCTACCACTACACGACCAATGCGGTACTAGTCCTTTTCGAACATGTATGCGAACAAAGAGTTATTCTAACTGGACGACATCGGATTGCACATGAAGACATAATTTAGATAACAATCAGCCAGTACCCCATACAATGCCCTAGGAGTAGAGAGTCAAAGGTTCGAATACCATAGTAGGTGTTTAATACCCTAGCTATAGTCAATGAGCGCCTTCTGATCATCAATCCAGAAGTCTCGTGCCTATAATGGAAGAGTATCCAAGTTGTATCACAATCGATGTACAATGGATAGATATATATATATGCAAAATATAGTCGAAAATGGTTAAAACACGGGACGGGATTCGGATACCGTAATGAGCGGGTTCTGCCTTAGTTTAAACTTATTTATTTTACATCGATTGTGAGACAAAGCTTTCAGCTTAGATTAATCACTCTGGATGTCTGCTACTGCCTGGAGACTTAACCAGTACTCGCGCCGTTTGTGTGGAAAAATCCCAAAGTCAGGACCCGCTCATCACGGGACTCGAAGCAGGAACCTTTGATACAAGAGGCCGACGCTCTACCTCTGCAACACTGTCTTCCACGGGTTCTGCCTCAGGATTGTCCCACACAGACGTCGCGAGTATTTGTTCAGGTCTCTAGAAAGCAAACATCGAGCGTGACTAATATAAGCTGAAAGCTGTTTCGCAATCGATGTAAAAGTAAATAAAAAAAATTAAATTAAACATGGGAGCGGGTTAAAGTTAACCCTTTCCCTCATTATGACGCTTTCTGACGCCTCTGAAGCAGACGGCTTTTTGAAAACATAGTGACAAAAGAAGAAATTGCTCAAAACGAGCAATTTCTCCTTTTGCCACAATGTTTTCCACTTTTAGTCATAGGTTATCCATTCAATTAAAGAGATTTTCTATTTTTTGACAAAATATGTTCAAAGTCGTCTGCTGCAGAATTGTTGTATGAGGGCAGGGGTTAAGAGACGTAGATAATTGAAACTCAACTGATAACGACCTATGTTGCTACATATGTTACGTCGATTCGAAATAGAGATAACATTTGTTTTTATGTCATCAAAAACCTCGTCTCTCTCGACTTTTGGATATTAATCTGTCTGATCATGTGTTATCATATGCGTTTCGCGAAGTTAGTCTGTATATATGTTCTTTTAGATGTGTGTTAACAGTTAACGGCATTGTAATCAAGTGTGCAAATAAAATAACAATTGTTTCGGGTCAAGGGTTACTACATGTATATATAATAGATATACCTGGGTGTGTACCGATCAACCGACATTTGCATATATTCATGTATTTGTAAAATGTCAACTAATGCGCCAAATTAATCAAATTAAACATTGTGCCAAAGGGAGAACTAACTCATAATGACCAATTCCTCCTTTTGCCACAATACAATAACTACACATTCATTTATAGAGTTTTACAATGTTATTCAAGTTTGTCTGCTGCAGCCGAGACCAGGTAGCTCAGTCGGTAGCGACGCGGGCTGTCACTCCGGGGGTTATGAGTTCGAGTCCCGAATCGGCCAACTTTCTTTCCGACGTTTTACAAAAGTCAATGCGACATGCGCCAGTCGTCTTCCACCAATGGGCTAAGTCTATGTGGAAAAGCAGCCAGTTGCTTGGGAAGATTGTTGTGTGGAGTACTGGTGTGAGAGAAAAACAGAAAAACACATGAGTAGGTGAACTGGCCGCCGTGATATAACTGAGAAATTGTTAAAAACGGCGTTGAACTCCAATCAATCAATCACAAGCAATCCGATCAATCAATCACAATCAAACCAATCAATCAATACAATCAATTCAATCAATCAATCAATACAATACAATCAATCAATCAATAAATTAATCGTCTGCTGCAGAATTGTTGAATGAGGGTAAAGGTTAATACTGAATCAGAGAACGGTTAAAATATTTCAAAATAAATCGGAAGATTTGGACCTAGCCCACATGATTTATTGTCGAATATCATTGATCAAGAGTCATGTGAAAAGCTGACCTTCAGAACTTCCACCGTTTATGTGGACTTGTCTTTTCTGAAAGCATCCAAGGAAAGAAGATGAAGGTATAAATGAGCCGTTCCGCAAGAAAACCAACATTGCGGACTCTGCGTAAAGTATCGATCCGGATCAGCCTAAGGATGCCGCGCAGGCTAACCCGGATAGACACTTTTTGCCTCCTGTGGACTTTCTGTTTCAGGAATCATTACTCTATACCTCTATCCCCCTGAGACGGAATGTGTCGACCCGGATCAGTCTGCGCGGACTGCGCAGGCTGATTTGGGTCTATACATTACGCAGAGGCCAAAATGTTGGTTTTCTCGCGGGACGGAACAAATGCGGGCGACTCTTGTAAAACCAACCTTACCGTTATTATAACACGCATTATTCTAAAGGATCCAAGGAGCTTCTTTTACTCCTGTGTGATTGATTGATAAACATGGCAGAGCCAGATCAGACTGCAAGGATTTGCTGACTGATTTGGTTCTACAGGGATCGACAATGCCTATAGTACGCTTGAACGCTGACCGAATATGTTAACCCTTTCCCACATATAAATGCTTTATGACGCCTCTGCAGCAGACGGCTTTTTGAAAACATAGTGACAAAAGAAGAATTGCTCAAGACGAGCAATTTCTCCTTTTGCCACGATGATTTCCACTTTTAGTCATAGGTTATCCGTTAAATGATATTGACAAAATATGTTCAAAGTCGTCTGCTGCAGAATTGTCGTATGAGGTAAAGGGTTAAAGAAAGATACCTTATATAACGTATGTAGGCCTACTGAAAAGGGTCCATTAAAGCAAGCTAATGTTTCGTTCAGCTTAAATTACATCAAAGCAGTCCGATAAGGACCTCACACGAGTATCATTCATTCATTCAATCAATCAGTTCGGTCTAAAAGAAATGTTCGATCCCCAGTCGCGACACTACGGTTATAGTGGAGTGCCCTTTGACAAGGCACATTTTCTAGCCTAGTACAGGTTTACCCAGGAATCATGAATAAGTGAACTGTCGCCGTGATATAACTGAAATCATGTTAAAAACGGCGTGAAATCCCTATAAATAACAAAACTAAAAGAAATGTAAGGAGAAATAGGTTTCAATCACACACAAAATATCGTGAATTTAGAAATCGACGTTGTAACAGTTTAACCGATCCACTGAAGTCGCCTTTTCTATGACTTTGTGCAATTGAGAAATAGTAAGCACATACATCCTTGACTTAAGTGTGTACTTAAGTTGGCTCGATTTCATGAAGCTTTGTTTAAATGTGTATTCATTCCAAGATAACATAAAGATAATTTAAAGGATTTATTTTGTTTCACAGTAAGATTAATTAGATTATTTACAAGTCACTTTAAAGGTATTTAGCATAAGAATTATTGATATTTTAATACAGAAATGATGGACATGTATGTGTAACTCTTCAAACGCGTTTTCTTACAAAGACTTGAAATTGTTGTTGTTTATACAGAAAGATACCTAACGACTGATAGACCTATTTGTTTGTTTGTTTTGAGTGGATATGGAATACATCTCATCGAGAAGTGATACAATTGAATGTAGCGTGTAGCGCGAGTGAAAATGTTGAAATTGTATCACTTTGAGTTGAAATATATTCCATATCCACTCAAAACAAACAAATTTTCTTTTTATTTTATGATAATTGATGATGAAATAATGGAACTATTTGGTGTCTTCGTACCTGTTCACACGCGGACGAATCTGTGTGAATGTATTTGTTTACTACACGATGTCAGGCAATGACAATAAGTCCGATTTGTTAAATTTAGGTTTTTATCACATGACAATGCTTGTATCCGATCTAATAATATACACATTACGTATTTCTTTATATATATTTATATAAACATTGTTTTCATGATTTGGGAATTAAATCCCTCGTGAAAGAGATTATTGCATATAAAAACTCGCACTCGTTTTTATATCGCAAGAATCTCTTCCACTTGGGATTTAAATCCCGTATCATGAAAACAATGTTAATTAAACTCTATATATATCATCGTTTCGCATTAAATATGTATATTATTTCAACGACCTCTATCAAATGCTTAATGTAGAAACAGGACGCCATGACAATATTGAAAGAAAGTTTAGGCTTTGTACTAATTGTTTAAATAGCAAAACCTACATTATTGAAGACGAATTCTATTTTGTATTTGTACGACTTTGCATGATAACTTGATAACTTAAGAAAACGCTGCTTTCGAATCAAATTTAACAGAAAGTATTCGTTGTCTAGATTAGGATTCGTGAGATATTTAATGTATATATAAAAAGCATAATTATAGTGTATGGTTACTTGTTAATATATATGAGCCGTCCCGCAAAAAACACATTATGGCCTCTGCGTAATGTATCGATCCAGATCAGCCTGCACAATCCGCGCAGGCTAATCCGGGCCGACACATTCCGTTTCAGGTGGATAAAGGTATAGAATAATGATTCCTGAAACAGAAAATCCACAGGAGGCGAAAAGTATCTGTCCGGGTTAGCCTGTGCGACATGCTGGTGCTGAGCCGGGTCGATACTTTACGCAGAGTCCACAATGTTGGCGTTTTCGCGGGACGGCTCATATATATACACATCTGCGTAATGTATCGACCAGATCAGCCTGCGCTGTCCGCGCAGACTGATCCGGCCGACACATTCCGTCTAAAGGGGGATAGATAGAGTAGCGATTCCTGAAACAGAAAATCCACAGGAGGTGAAACGTGTATATCAGGTATGGCCTGCGCGGGATGCTTAGGCTGATCCGGGTCGATACTTTACGCAGAGTCCACAATGTAGGGTTTCTCGCGGGACGGCTCATATTGCGTGTCAGTTTCTGTATTAAAGACTACTGTCAGAACCGTATATATATAGTGCGGGACGCTTCTCATAAAATTGATTTGTATGAAATGTGTATGCATGAACGTCCGATGCGTTATAGTACAATAAAAGCATATTGTATTGAATTGTATTCCTACTGCAAACATGGTTTCCAATCGAACTACTTCGGAATCATTTAACACTTACCCACTTGCAGATGCATTTTGGTGCATCTACAGCAGACAACTTTTAAAAAGAAATGTGGCAAATGAAGAAAATGATCATCATGTTTTCTACTCTTTTATATCTTTCGTCTACATATATTTCTCGCTCTTCTTTCTAAATGTTGCCAATGTCGTCTGCTGCAGAGTTTGTTAATGTGGGAAAGGGTTAACCCGTTATTATTCATTCTATCTATTTACGTAACCAACCGACCGGTGTTAGTACGGAGAATCACTAACCCTGTCCCTCATACGACAATTCTGCAGCAGACGACTTTGAATATATTTTGTCAAATAATAGAAAATCTCTATAAGTCAATGGATAACCTATACCTTAGAATGGAAACAATTGTGGCAAAAGGAGATATTTCTCGTTTGAGCAATTTCTTCTTTCTTCACTGTGTTTTCAAAAATCCGTCTGCTGCAGATGCGTCAGAAAGCGTCTAAATGAGGGAAAGTGTTTAGTGTGCGGAAAAGGGGTCACATGATTTCAGAGCTCTAGATGAGGGGCCTTTTGCTAGTTCTAATATCCTTATTTTATCCTCTAAAACACTAGTACGTTGGTTAGTATGAGACGATACCAATATATCATAGGGTTTGATTGTGTAATAAAGGAGATTATTGTTGGGGGCAGAGTAGTATACTCCCTCCTTTTCTGCGGTGTCACTAAACAGAGTCTGGTAGAGTCCGGTAGAGTCTGGTGGTCAAATATCTCATTATATCAATGTGTTGTTGTGTTTTGTATTGAGATAAATAAAACAAAGTGTTATTGAATCTTATAAATAAAAAATGATAATGTATTTTCCTATTTTAGTTCATTTTCGTATGAATATAAAAAATATAATATGCGTGACAGTGGCCGCCATTTTGTTTAAGCAAATCTTCAAACCAAATCCTATTTAGTTCTGTTTTATTAATTATTTGCTGAAATAATAATATATTTTAGTCACATCTATACCAATACATGTATTATATTTACTTTCTATAACTTAAAAGTCGAATAAAACGTTGTATTTATCGCTCAGTAATGACCAGACTCTACCAGTCTCCACTGTCACGCATATCATATTTCCATATTCATAGGAAAATTAACTAAAATGGTCAAATTATACCTTTTTTTTTTATATGATACAATAACACTTTATTTTATTCATTTCAATACAAAAACACAAACAAACCTTGATATACTGGGATATATATCCTCCAGACTCTACCGCACTCGACCAGACTCGACCAGACTCTGTTTGGTGATACCCACTTTTCTCGACCTCTGTAAATTATAAATTTATGAAGGGTAAGGGCTGCAAATATAAAACATGTTTGCTTTGCTTTCCATAGAGAATATGTATGCATTTGTATTTGTATTGTTTATGAGGAAGTAATGGGTTTTCGCGATAGAAAACGTAAATATTCAATATTGATACACATTTTAACCTGTTCACAAATCTGCAGCAAATTTACTGTTTGAACTTCAATGCAAAAAAATGACGATCTTTTAAAATGTAAGTACAAGAGAAAGTTGGTGCGACGCATCAATGTCGCAAGAAATTACATTGTAGTAGTTGAAAAAAAACCAGTTGTCAACTGCGGGGCATATTGGAACATCAGGGGGTTGGGTCAAGTGAAAATGTATCACTACTTGCATTTTTTTGTCAACGAAGTGAATGTCCTTCATTGAAATATAATTGAAGGATTTCATTCTTTATCACCAATTAATCTCCATTATAAGGTAGGTTGACCATACACACAGCCAACTAATTATTGATCATAGACAGTTATGGAAATGAATATAGTCTTGCCAATCATTAGTCTTAGTATGTATACAGTGCTTTCATTAAGGCATAGTTATAAGATTTGTGAATTGCACATACACTTTTCAAGATGTTTGTCAGAATATCTTAATTTTATTATTTGTCAATAAAACCACAGAACAGACACTTAGGATAATTTGCATGCAATAGCACATCATTTTACCTTTCCTCTGTTAAAGTCAACATTGGACAGCTTTGCAGCAATCTACTTTTAAAACAATGAGAAAAGGGTTAAATTCCTGAAGACATTAGTTTTCTCTTTTTCTCAAAATGATATTTACTTGGCATTCTAATTATATATCATACTTTGACAAATATTAAAATGTAGTCCAATATATAAATTACAAAGTAGACCACTCACGAAATATAATATCAGCTAAACAGTTAAATCTCATTATATTACATTTAATTATATCATTGTAATATAGTGTCCCCGGGTCAACTTAAGCGAAAGTAGAGAATGCTAAACACCGGTTTTGTCCGGGCCCGATTTGGTCCAAAATGACGGTAACCATTTTCGCCTGCTGAGTTCTTTCTTGCATAATGCATGAACCCCACTTTTCTTTGGATTGTTTTAAATCTTAGAAGTAATTATTTTCAATGTATGTTTAGTTTAAACTTATTTATTTTACATCGATTGCGAAACAAGCCTTTGGCTTAGATTAATCACTCTCGATGTCTGCTTCCTGGAGACTTAACCTATGGAAGGGTATTAACGCATAAATTGCATCTTTCCTTCTTACATTACAACTTGCATTCGTACATTTACATCTTGCATTCGTACATTCACATCTTGCTTTGTGACATTCACATCTTGCTTTGTGACATTCACATCTTGCTTTGTGACTTGCACATCATGCTGTGTACATCTTGCGTTGTGACATGCACATCTTGCTTTGTACATCTTGCTTTGTGACTTGCACATCATGCTTTGTACATCTTGCGTTGTGACATGCACATCTTGCTTTGTACATATTGCGTTGTGACATGCACATCTTGCTTTGTGACTTGCACATCATGCTTTGTACATCTTGCGTTGTGACATGCACATCTTGCTTTGTGCATCTTGCTTTGTGACTTGCACATCATGCTTTGTACATCTTGCGTTGTGACATGCACATCTTGCTTTGTACATCTTGCGTTGTGACTTGCACATCATGCTTTGTACATCTTGCGTTGTGGCATGCACATCTTGCTTTGTACATCTTGCGTTGTGACATGCACATCTTGCTTTGTACATCTTGCTTTGTGACATGCACATCTTGCTTTATGTCTTGCTATGTGATATGAACATATTGCAATACATATTGTCTGTTATTCTCGTTATTTAACACCATCAATTAATATTAATTTGATGAGATGAATTCATGTTTATATTCTAATTTCAATAACAACTTCCTCTTTACGAATGACAAATGTCAGTGTGCATAGCAGTAACAATGACGAATAGCCGAATGTAGAAAGCCGAATGTAAACAGCATAATACAGAAGGCATAATACGATGCGACACCTGGTGTAATAATGACGCGACAACCAAATTATGCTAACAGGTGGCGCTACGTGTGTGTTGTCGGCAATTTCCGTAAATGACTCTCAAATATACTTTGAAGATAAGGTGTGTGAAGTTAGCACGTAGGTCGTAGCTCGTAGGTCGACACTCACATTTATTTTCAGAAAGTGTTGACCTGGCTCGAAGGTCGTAGGTCGACAGTCACGTTTATTTTCAGAAAGTGTCGACCTGGCTCGTAGGTCGTAGGTCGACACTCACATTTATTTTCAGAAAGTGTCGACCTGGCTCGTAGGTCGTAGGTCGACACTCACATTTATTTTCAGAAAGTGTCGACCTGGCTCGTAGGTCGTAGGTCGACACTCACATTTATTTTCAGAAAGTGTCGACCTGGCTCGTAGGTCGTAGGTCGACACTCACATTTATTTTTAGAAAGTGTCGACCTGGCTCGTAGGTCGTAGGTCGACACTCACGTTTATTTTCAGAAAGTGTCGACCTGGCTCGTAAGTCGTAGGTCGACACTCACATTTATTTTCAGAAAGTGTCGACCTGGCTCGTAGGTCGTAGGTCGACACTCACATTTATTTTCAGAAAGTGTCGACCTGGCTCGTAGGTCGTAGGTCGACACTCACGTTTATTTTCAGAAAGTGTCGACCTGGCTCATAGGTCGTAGGTCGACACTCACATTTATTTTCAGAAAGTGTCGACCTGGCTCGTATGTCGTAGGTCGACACTCACGTTTATTTTCAGAAAGTGTCGACCTGGCTCGTAGGTCGTAGGTCGACACTCACATTTATTTTCAAAAAGTGTTGACCTGGCTCGTAGGTCGTAGGTCGACACTCACATTTATTTTCAGAAAGTGTCGACCTGGCTCGTAGGTCGTAGGTCGACACTCACGTTTATTTTCAGAAAGTGTCGACCTGGCTCGTAGGTCGTAGGTCGACACTCACATTTATTTTCAAAAAGTGTTGACCTGGCTCGTAGGTCGTAGGTCGACAGTCAAATTTACATTAAGATAGTGTTGATCTGACGCGTAGGTCGTAGGTCGACAGTCAAACTTATGTTCAGAAAGTGTTGACCTGGCGCATAGGTCGTAGGTCGACAGTCAAATTTATTTTGTTTCCGAACATGCGCCTTCTGCTGTCAAAAACCGTGTTGGTCGCGTTCTGTTCTGTGACACTATTATTTGTTTACAGTTAGACGATGAATCGTCGATCTAGCGAAGAATTTGAAATAAGGTTAAAACATTAAATAAAAAAATGCATCATGCCATCAAGCAAAGTGCATGTCACAACGCAAGATGTACACAGCATGATGTGCAAGTCACAAAGCAAGATGTGAATGTCACAAAGCAAGATGTGCATGTCACAACGCAAGATGTACAAAGCAAGATGTGCATGTCACAACGCAAGATGTACAAAGTATGATGTGCAAGTCACAAAGCACGATGTACAAAGCAAGATGTGCATGTCACAACGCAAGATGTACAAAGCATGATGTGCAAGTCACAAAGCAAGATGTGCATGTTACAACGCAAGATGTATAAAGCAAGATGTGCATGTCACAACGCAAGCTGTACAAAGCATGATGTGCAAGTCACAAAGCAAGATGTACAAAGCAAGATGTGCATGTCACAACGCAAGATGTACAAAGCATGATGTGCAAGTCACAAAGCAAGATGTGAATGTCACAAAGCAAGATGTGAATGTCCCAAAGCAAGATGTGAATGTCCCAAAGCAAGATGTGGATGTACGAATGCAAGATGTAAATGTACGAATGCAAGTTGTAATGTAAGAAGGAAAGATGCAATTCATGCTTTAATACCCTTCCATATTAACCAGTACTCGCGCCGTTTGTGTGAAAAAATCCCAAAGTCAGGACCCGCTCATCACGGGACTCGAACCAGGGACCTTTGATACGAGAGGCCGACGCTCTACCTCTGCACCACTGTCTGTATGGTGTTCTACATGAGAAGCGCTTAGAAAGTAGTATTTACATGGAAACGAAGAAGGAATTTATTTGGTGTAGTGTAACCTATAAGTGAAATAGTAGTTCAAATAAGGATCTTATATAAATAACAAAGGCTGTATATAATACACTTCAAATGTTTTTAAGATAAGATAGTTCGCTAAGTACACTAAAATACACCGTATTCCTGAACGTTCGTATTTTTCACTTTTCTTTCACTTGAGTGTGTTCGTTTTATGTACACATGTTTTGTTATGTATGTGTTGCTAAATCATCAAACCTGCAGCAGACGACTTTTAAAACGTCTTGGCAAAAGTAGCAAAAATCACGATAAATATAAGTAACATTATTGAATAATAAACATGTAGTTGAAAACAATGTTTTAAAAAATCCTTTTGATATAGATACGTCCATATACGTGTAAGTGGGGGCTGACTAAGGCATATATACATACATGTATGTGTGATATATAATATCCGCGTCACGTGACTTCCGATCTTCGTGACACAGCAAACCCACAGAGGATAAGATCAGTGGTCGTCTCCGCGTAGTCTAATCAGGACTTCCCTGTGTGTCATCCAGACGTACACATATAGTAAGCAGTTTGACCTTAATTGCGATTTAACACTTTCTTTCTCTCATATAGACGCTTTCTGACGCCTCTGCGCAGCAGACGGCTTTTTGAAAACATAGTGACAAAAGAAGAAATTGCTCCTTTTCCTTTTGCCACAATGTTTTCCACTTTTAGTCATATTTTATCCATTCAATTAAAGAGACTTTCTATTTTTTGTATAAATATGGTCAAAAATTGTCATATGAGGGAAAGGGTTAAACAATCCGAGGGTCGGTTTTCGTGTGGCCTTGCCCAAATAATCATCTGAGAAAATAGGTTAAAAGATAGGACTGTCTAGATCAATACGCGTGGGTCTTTCTTCTGTATAAACCATTTTCCAGGTACTTGTGCAATGGATGAATCGATCGATAACCGGGGAAATTCTGGCTGGGGAATGTAGTCTGACAGATTGTTTCAATGATGATGATTCAACCTTCTCCAATTTGCATACGCATTATGAATCATTTGAATCATGTGACTTTTGAAAACACTGTGACAAAAGGAGAACAAAGCTCATTTCCGTTAATTTTAAAGTAGTTTTAGGTCTCTGTTTTGTCACACTGTTTACAAATCTATGCAATAATCATATTTTCATTTTTACAAAGGTCTTCATATGTTTGCATAGATTATTTGTTTATGTCTTCTGCTGAAGAATTAACTTTAACGTGGTGTGTGATTGATTGATTGATTGATTGGTTGATTGAGGTTTAACGCCGTTTTCAACAGTTTTTCATTCATATCCCGGTGACCAGTTCATCCCACTTATGCGTTTCCTAGTTTTCCCACACCAGTACACCACACAACATACCTTCCAAGCAACTGGCTGCTTTTCTAACGTAGTGTGGGAAGGCATTAAGTATGTGCTCACTTCTGAACCAGGGATAGGCTGAGCCCCGGTAGCTCAGTCGGTAGCGACGCCGGCTGTCAATCCAGGGATTCGTCACGTGACAGGCATACACTTGCTATAACCAATGTGATCATTTTACATTTCGCAACTATCGAGTTCACTATTGAGTTCACAACGACCAGGAAACTTCAACTTAACAATCGTACGATGTCGATTAACGTTCTACGAAATCCTAAACACTGTACAGAATATATATCACGTATATACAGGGGCGTAGCTAGGGTCTACAGAGTGCGTACGCAAGCAAGCATGTAAGGGAGGTCTAGGGGCATGTAGTCCAGGTTTCTGTACTAGGAATGCGATTTTTTATTTTGACTGTTCCCACCAATATGTAACGGCGATATATTGAGACTAGGGGGGCATGCTCCTCTATGAATTATGTGCTCCCTATATCGTCTGTGGTGACTTCTAAGAGCATTGCGGTAGCAAAATATGACTGATCTTAATGGTGAAATAATCATATTTTTCTAGAAAGAAATAATATAAAATCTTGAAAAATTAACGAAATAGATGGTTTTTATTGCAGATTTTAACTTTTTACTGGAGACATTCTCTACGCAGCTGCGGTTTTTTTTGCGTACAGGCAGCTACGCGCCTGATATATATGAGCAGTCTTGCATTTACATTTCACAATTCATTGTAAAACTAACAATTATCTACGGATCTCCTAAATTCGTGATCATAATCATTAAAATAAACTATATTGTCGAGTACTAAATGAATATGTAGACATCAGACAATAACTTCACTCTTCTCAATTGACTTCTTAAATACAAAGTCATTGGAGAAAGGGAGGAATATAATGACTTCAGGAGCTTAGGTAGATCACGAAATTAGAATGCTCTACGATATTTATAAACATTTGAGCGACCAATACAGTTCTCCATGGTGATATTCAAATGTATTCGTTGACTCTTATTTTGACTCACAATCTGTGTAACTATTAACCGTTTCGTCACACATAGACGCTTTCTGACGAGTAATTAATCATTTTCCCACAATGTTTTCAACTTTTCTTTAACAATTGAACCTTCATTAACCCTTTCCCTCATATAGACGGTTTCGGACGCCTCTGCAGCAGACGGCTGTTTGAAAACATAGTGACAAAAGAAGAAATTGCTCAAAACGAGCAATTTCTCCTTTTGCCACAATGTTCTCCACTTTAAGTCATAGGTTATCCATTCAATTTTAGAGATATTCTATTTTTTGACAAAATATGTACAAAGTCGTCTGCTGCAGAATTGTCGTATGAGGGAAAGGGTTAATTTACAGAGATTATCTCTGGGATTGACTTGATGTTTTAACCCTTTCCCTCATACGACAATTCTGCAGCAGACGACTTTGAACATGTATATTTTGTGAAAAAATAGAATATCTCTATAATTGAATGTATAACCTATGACTAAAAGTGGACAGCATTGTGGAAAAAGGAGAAATTGCACGTTTTGTGCAATTTCTTCTTTTGTCACTATGTTTTCAAAAAGCCGTCTGCTGCAGAGGCGTCAGAAAGCGTCTATATGAGGGAAAGGGTTAAAATTCGTCTTCTGCAAAGTTGCATGTGAGATGGATGGGTTAGAAGTATTCTATTTATAGATAAAGTATTTTGTATATAGATATTCTATTGATTCGCATGTATGCCTAGCGCCGATATCGCCTTTCCTGGTGCGTCGCCCAAAGTGTACTTTCTGAATACGCATGTAAGCGGACTAAAAACGCTTGTTGGACTAACACTAAATATAACTATAAAAAACTATTGTATAAACAAATCTATTGAAAAGAATACTGTCCAAATCAGCGAGGCGTCAAAAAGCGTCTATATGAGGGAAATGGTTAAAGTAATAGGACTGGATCTTCCATGACGCATTTAATTGATTATGTCTACTTTTATTATTTGATTAACCGATTCCCACATACAACACATCTGCAGCAGACGGCGTTGAAAACGTCTACGCAAAAGCACAGGAAATCTGTTTAAATGAAAGAACAATAATTGAATAGAAATGAAAACATGGTGACCAAAGGATAAATTGCTCGTTTTGAGCAATTTCTTCGTTGCCATGTTTTCAAAAAGCTGTCTGCCGTAGTCAGAAAGTGTCTATATGAGAGAAAGGGGTAACATCAGCATAATATATATTTTAGTACTATAAATTCAACCTTTCATTGAACCTTTATTCATTTATAGAGATTTTCTGTGGCTTGACTTGATATTTTTCAAATTCGTCTGCTGCAAAGTCGCATGCATGCCTTGTGCCGAAATTGATTTTCCTGGTGCGTCGCCCAAAGTGTACTTTCCAAATACTTGTGAAAGCGGACTTAAAACGCTCGTTGCACTAACACTAAATGTAACAATAAAAAACTATTGTATTTATAAACAATCTATTGAAAAGAATCTTGTTCATTGTTTGTTACAAACATACCATCACATGATAATTACGAGCATTTCGCAACATTGCCTTTCTTGGTGCGTCGCCCAAAATCAGCGACATATAAACATATGTCTGCCAAATTGTACTTTAACAATATTAGTGCATGCGGACGTAAAACCCTGTACTCTATTATAGCATGGAGGTAGATATGGGAAATGATCGATACGTATCGATATATAGTATCCAAAGTCGTGTTATCCAACATATTGCCTCGGAGCTTAATAGGTGGTAATATACTTTAAGTACAAATGACTGTGTTATATGCAATATAAATATGGCTTTATTTGATGCAGATTCGGTTGAACGTGAAATAGTTGTGAATCAGGTCATGTTCATTTTTGTGAGTACATCGCAAATTAAGCGCTTATATAACCTACCTGTTTGTGTACCCTTCACACTATGGATATGGTTTTCAACAGCCATTCCCTGGCAATGTTCTAAATTCATTGTGGAAAACCTGTCTTTGTATGATTTTGTAATTAACCACCTCTTTGTTCATCGAACACCACGGTGTGAAAATAACTTTTGGATTGACATTCCAGGTGCGAAAACGTGGACCTTCGACTCCGTTACCGTTTAATCCACGCGTCTATACATCTGCTTTCATATTTACGTATATTTATTAAATATATGAATGTTAATGAATTGTCACGACCCAGTAGAACCGACATTGAACTTAAAGACAGTTTCCAATAGATAAAACCTTCATCAAAGACAATACTCGAGGATAAAAGTTGATCTTATTTCCATTCGCCTGATGGACCCGATTCAGCCATTTGTAAAAAGGGTTAATCGTCTCGCTTGAGATCAATAAAACGAAAGAGCACCTGTCTCGACCAATCAGATTCAAGCTTTGTACTAATACACCCGTGACCTTCTGATTACCCTGCATATATGTCGTCTTTTCGTTTCTATTTTAGAATCTTCCCGTGATCACCAACGTGACAGGTAGGAAACCCATAGCCTGAAGAGAGGTAGAGAGTCTGTGTATTGTCATATAGATTTTTTTTGCCACTGTTAATAACTGGAACACAGGGATATAAGCCATATAAGCTTGAGTCGAGGTGTGGCACTAAACGGAATCGGTTTTATTTTTTCCAGGTAAGTCGATGATTTTGCTTGCTTCTTCTATTTATTTATTTTAAAATTGAGAATTCGATCCTGAAGTTGTTTTGTTTCAAACAGAAAACAATACATTATTTATATTAGTGTCTTAGATCCATTGAGGCCAAAATTAAGGACAGCTTAAATACACTTATTTATATATATATATATATATACAGTATATATATATATATATATTTCTCTTTAAATACTGATTTACCATAACAGTTTGTCTGATATCACAAAATTGACCCATTCCCACCTAAAGACGCATTTTGACGCATCTGCAGCAGACGACTTTTGAAAACATCGTGCCAAACGGAGAAATCGTTCATGACGAGCAATTTCTCCTTTTCTCACAATTTTTTCAACTTTTTTCACTTATTATATAATTATAGTGATTTTCCATATTTTTGAATGTCTGCTGCAGATTCGCTGTATAGGGGAAGGGAATATATATAATAGCTTGTTCATGGGAAAAAGGTGAAAGATGGCATTTCTGAACAGTGTAGGTTCAGATCAGCCCATGCATCTACATCTATATTATTTATCAGAATATACACAAGTTGACAGTAGCTTCTTACAGTCATATCACGGCGTCCCGTTCACCTACTCATGTGTTTCCTGGTTTTCTAACATCAGTAATCCACACAATATTCTTTCCAAGCAACTGGCTGCTTTTCCACATAGACGGTTAGCCCATTGGTTAGTCCAGGATTCTGTACTCTAAATGCGATGTTATATTTTGACTGTTCGCATCCGATATAATGAAATATGTAACGGCGAAATATTGAGACTAGCCCATTGGTGAAAGACGAATGACGCTTAATTGTCACAGTGACTTTTGTCAAACCTCTGTAAATGAAAGCAGAGGACTAGATAAGAGGGAGTGAACCAGTCTTTTTCCCACAATATCTCACTTATTATACCAACCAAATCAGTGAGACGATTCTTTCGAGTACCCACAACATAATTATGGTTCGAATGTCAAATAAGGATTTTAGAACATGAAAAACGAACCTCTGGAAAGTATAATTTAATGATGAAGTGGAAAACAATACTGAAAAAAGGAGAAGTTGCTCATGTTGAGGAACGCAGTTTACATGTATTTAACCCTTCCCCTCATACAACAATTTTGCAGCAGGCGACTTTGAACATATTTTGTCAAAAAATGGAAAATCTCTTTAATTGAATGGATAACCTACGACTAAAAGTGGAAAACATTGATGCAAAAGGAGAAATTGCTCGTTTTGAGCAATTTCTTCTCTTGTCACTATGTTTTCAAAAAGCTGTCTGTTGCAGAGGTGTCAGAAAGCGTCTATACAATGAGGGAAAGGGTTAAGTGTACAGTGTACTTAGCGAACTTTTTTATCTTGAAAACAATTAAAGTGTCTAACAGCTTTTCACTAAATGTTTATTGAAGTTCCTTATTCAAACTACTATTTCTTTTAAAATTGTATGAAGTCTTGAAGGTTCGTTTTTTGATGAAGGTACCAATATTAGACACGGCTTAGAGAATAATATTTGCATTATAATTATCTGATTTTTCACCATTTTCCCAAATGCATAGAGATCTGCATGTGGGGGAAAGGATTAAATACTTATTGCTGAACTGATGAAATAGTATATATATATATATTTATAGCATAAATGACGTCGCCAGCGTGAAATAACGTCATTCTTTATATTTCGGTATATATCTAGTGTAATAACAATGCTACGTTATATAACTTAGTGTAATAAAAATGCTACGCAATGTCATAATGAAAAGCATTGAAAATGACCACACTATATAGCGACGTTATATATATTTTGCGCTAATAATCGTCGAATTGGAATTTATGATATAAATAGAACATAACATTCGTGGTCATTCAATACAAAAGCCAAGGCTCGTTTTTATCAATTTTAGAAAACTCGTTTAATAAAATGTCGTATTGAATGACCACTCATGTAATATAATGATTTATGTTATTATTTTACAGGTCAAACAAAACACAAGAAAAAGGGATACCCCTGGAGATACAAGCCTAATTTACATATCCGTCATATAGACAAATCATGTCTTCTGCAGGGAGTCAGTTCTTGCTCCTTCTGTGGAAGAATTTCAAGCTGCAAGGTCGTAAAAAATGTGTCACCGTGTTTGAAATTCTTATACCAGTTTGCTTTGCCTTGTTGCTGTTGATGATTAGGGCCGTCGCCGATTCAGAGTATATCGACAAAGATTCGACATGGGACCGGTTTTACCCGAAAGATGTGGTGTTTCCAACTGGGAAGGACAAATTATTTTATTCACCTAATACAACACTCTCCAATAATCTAATTTCAAACGCAACAGAGTTTATGGACTTAACTTCAAGTAAGTAACTGTTACTGTTTACCTGATATGAGCCGTCCCGTGAGAAAACCAACATTGTGCAACTCTGCGTAATGTATCGACCAAGATCAGCCTAAGCATGCCATACAGGCTGACCTGGATAGACACTTTATGCCTCCTGTGGATTTTCTGTTCAAGGAATCTTTACTCTATACTTCTATCATCCTAAGACAGAATGTGTTGGCCGGGATCAGTCTGCACAGGCTGATCTGGGTTGATACATTGCACATCTAGGCCATAATGTTGGTTTTCTCTCGAGACGGCTCATATGATATTTGTTAGAGATGTATGCTTGAAAAAAGGCGTCCGAAAGCATCTATATGAGGGAAAGGGTTAAAGTAATAGGACTGGATCTTCCATGATGCATATTGATTGATTAATGTTTACTTTTATTATTTGATTAACCGTTTCCCACATACAACAAATCTGCAGTTGACGGCGTTGAAAACGTCTAGGCAAAAGCACAGACAATCTGTTTGAATGAAAGAACAATAATTGAATAGAAATGAAAACATGGTGACAAAAGGATAAATTGCTTGTTTTGAGCAATTTCTTCTTTTGTTGCCATGTTTTCAAAAAGCTGTCTGCTGTAGTCAGAAAGAGTCTATATGAAGGGTTAACATTAGCATAATATATATTTTAGTACTAGAATTTCAACCTTTCATTGTTTGTAACCTAAGTGCTGTATGTTATATATACGTAGGATTAAACTTTACAGATATATTAATTACAGTGTTTTTGTCGAACCTTTTTCTACATACAACATAAAGACGACTTTAACCCTTACCTCATAAGGACGCTTTCTGACGCCTCTGCAGCAGACGTTTTTCAGGTTTTAATTCATAGGTTATCCATTCAATTATAGAGATTTTCTCTTTTTTGACAAAATATGTTCAAAGTCGTCTGCTAGAGAATTGTCGATTGAGGTAAAGGGTTAAAAACATCTAGACCTAAAAAGGAAAAATATATATTTGAAAATATAATGAATTTATAGGGTTGAATTAAAAGTCAATTTGTGACTGAAAGTGAATTTGCTCATTTTGAGCTATTTCTTCTTTTGCCACAATGTTTTCAACTTTTTATACGCCCGTTTTGAAAAAACGGATCGTATTATAGTTTTACCTGCGGCGTACAGGCGGGTTGGCGGGCGGCGTCCAGTGTTGTCAGCTCAATAACTTTAGAAGCCTTTGTCCAATCATCACCAAATTTAGTCAGAATGTGTATTGGGATAATATCTCGGACAAGTTCGATAACTAGCCATATCGCTTTAGTCAATCAAGAGTTATCGCCATTTAATTATAGAAATTACCCAAAATTGGTCTTGTCAGCTCAGTAACTTTAGAAGCCTTTGTCAAATGATCACCAAATTTGGTCAGGATGTGTATTGGGCTAATATCTCGGACAAGTTCGATAACTACCCATGTCGCTTTAGTCAATCAAGAGTTATTGCCCTTTTATTATAGAAATTACCCTAATTTGGTCTTGTCAGCTCAATAACTTAAGAAGCCTTTGTCCAATCATCACAAAATTTAGTCAGAATGTGTATTGGGATAATATCTCGGACAAGTTCGATAACTAGCCATATCGCTTAAGTCAATCAAGAGTTATCGCCCTTTAATTATAGAAATTACCTAAAATTGGTCTTGTCAGCTCAATAACTTTAGAAGCCTTTATCCAATCATTACTAAATTTGGTCAGAATGTGTATCGGCATAATATCTCGGATAATTTCGATAACTAGCCATATCGCTTTAGTCAATTGAGAGTTATCCCTCTTTAATTATAGAAATTACCTAAAATTGGTCTTGTCAGCTCAATAACTTTGGGAGCTTTTGTCCAATCATCACCAAATTTAGTCAGAATGTGTATTGGCGTAATATCTTGGACAAGTTCGATAACTAGCCATATTGCTCCAGTCGATAGAGAGTTATTGCCCTTTAATTATAGAAATTACCTAAAATTGGTCTTGTCAGCTAAATAACTTGTAAAGCCTTTATTCGATCATCACCAAATTTAGACAATATGTTTATGGGCAGAATATCTTGGTTACGTTTGATAACTTACAACGTTATCTTAGTCACTACACAATTATGTCCTTCGAAATGGCCAAAACTGTACTAACAGTGTCCGCTCTCTAAGTTTGGCTGACGTACAACCAATTACCACTATACTTGGTCTCAAAAAAACAGGACAGGCGTATTTTGTGACATTTGGCGCTCTTGTTTTAAATAAATAGTCTTTAATTTTAAGAGATTTTTCATATTTTTATCTGGATGTTTTCCAAGTCATATGTTGTAGATAATGTGTATTTGGGAAAGGTTTATTTCCATTCCTTTCTACAACTGCTTTAATTCAAGAGGTTGTTTTGCTCATGTTTGCGGTGGGGTGTATTTGCATTACGCCTTTATACTCACTGATATCAGTATACATGCCGATGATGGACCAGTGAGAGAAAATATGTAAATTACCCAGGAAACACCTTAACCCTTTCCCTCATATAGACGCTTTCTGACGCCTCTGCAGCAGACGGCTTTTTGAAAACATAGTGACAAAAGAAGAAATTGCACAAAACGTGCAATTTCTCCTTTTGCCACAATGTTTTCCACTTTTTGTCATAGGTTATCCATTCAATTATGGAGATTTTCTTTGTTTTGACAAAATACGTTCAAAGTTGTCTGCTGCAGAATTGTCGTATGAGGGAAAGAGTTAAATAACTGAAAAATTGTTGAGAGCGGCATAAAACACGATACAAATATATTAACTGCTTTTAATTTGTAAAGTTTGCATGTATCCATTAAATATTTAAGTTAGCGAGGGTAAAGTCAACAACAATCATCAGTGTCCTAGAAGATAACCCTGTATAGATTTTCCTATTCAGTAATACCCTTTACACCTGAATCATTTACCTTAGGTACAATGTCTTCACTCGACAAACAAACACATTCTCATAAGACTATGAACTCTCCAGGGCCTGACAGCCCTTTTGTTTTGTAGGTTCAATATATTTACTCTACTAACAAACACATTCTCACATGATGATGTCTCCAGGGCCTCACAGCCCTTTGTTTTGTAGGTTAGATACATTAAATCTTCCAATTTTAAATGGAAACGCACTCTGTACTTTGTAATTTGTATACATCTGAAATGCTCATAGCTCGGTCATAACTCAGATTATACTTACAATAATATAAAATTAAGCTACATAATAAATTGTCCTAGGTGTCAGGGAATATTGCAGCACCTAATTGACAGTTTTTACAGGCTAATCAAGCTATACACTGGTTTCAAATACAGACGGTATATACAGGCTAATCAAGATATTCACTGGTTTTAAATATAGACAGTAGACACAGGCTAATCAAGATATTCACTGGTTTTAAATATAGATGGTATATATACAGGCTAATCAAGATATTCACTGGTTTTAAATATAGACAGTAGATACAGGCTAATCAAGATATTCACTGACTGGTTCTAAATATAGACAGTAGATACAGGCTAATCAAGATATTCACTGGTTATAAATATAGACAGTAGATACAGCTAGGCTAATCAATATATTCACTGGTTTTAAATATAGACAGTATATACAGGCTAATTAAGATATTCACTGGTTTTAAATATAGACAGTAGATACAGGCTAATCAAGATATGAACTGGTTATAAATATAGACAGTAGATACAGGCTAATCAAGATATTAACTGGTTATAAATATAGACAGTAGATACATGTTATATAGTCAATATATCACTGGTTATAAATATAGACAGTAGATACAGGCTAATCAATATATTCAATGGTTTCAAATCCCAGAGATTGATTGATTGATTGATTGGGGTTTAACGCCATTTTTAACAATTTCTCAGTTATATCACGGCGGCCAGTTCACCTACTCATGCATTTCCTGGTTTTCTCACACCAGTACTCCACACAACAATCTTCCCAAGCAACTGGCTGCTTTTCCACATAGACTAAGCTCATTGTTGGAAGACGAATGACGCATGTCGCATTGACTTTTGTCAACCCTCAGAAAGAAAGTTGGCCGAGCCGGGATTCGAACTCACAACCCCTGGATTGACAGCCCGCGTCACCACCGACTGAGCTACCGGGGCTCGGCTCAAATCCCAGAGAACCTGCTTTCCTGTGGAGAAATTCATGTTATGCGATGTCATCATATATCGCATACATATAAATAAAAAATATTATTTCTCATACATTTATTTAACCCTTTCCCACTTGCAGAATGCACTTTGACGCATCTGGTTCAGACATTTAGACAAAAAGTAGAAATTTCTCCATTTGCTACAATGTTTTCACCTCTTTTCATCATTCATAGAGATTTTACATATTTTGCTCCAGGATGTATGTGGGAAAGGGTTTATGTGTGTAAGATTTAACCTGTATCAGTAATGATAAATGTTTAGTTTGATACAGAATGGAAAATACGGTGGGAAAGGAAGAGGATTTAGCAATTATTTCATGTGGTCACATGATGCATATCATTTAAATACACCTTATATATATAGTTTTTGAAATTATGGTTAGGGTTAACCCTTTTCCTTATATAGACGCTTTCTGATGCCTCTGCAGTAGACGGCTTTTTGAAAACATAGTGACAAAAGAAGAAATTGCTCAAAACAAGCAATTTCTCCTTTTGACACAATATTTTCCACTTTTAGTCATAGGTTATCCATTCAATTATAGAGATTTTCTACTTTTTGACAAAATACGTTCAATGTCGTCTGCTGCAGAATTGTCGTATGAGGGAATGAGGGAAAGGGTTAAATCAACTGTAGGTTAAAATGTGTGCTAATCTTTCGAAGCTTTGAAGATACCGACAACACAAACCTGGGGGTTCAAACAGTATTAATGGTACCAAAACGTGCAATTTCTCCTTTTGCCACAATGTTTTCCAGTTTTTGTCATAGGTTATCCATTCAATTATGGAGATTTTCTACTTTTTGATAAAATACATTCAAGGTCGTCTGCTGCAGAATTGCCGTATGAGGGAAAGGGTTAATTATTCAAATAAAACATATCCAATTACCATCATTTGATCAGGTATTTTATCTCTTAGTGGTGGGACCGTCCTATTTCTTCCTTCTTTTAATAACCCTGTTTGACCCTTTCCCTCATATTAGACGCTTTCTGACGCCTCTGCAGCAGACGGCTATTTGAAAAAATAGTGACAAAAGAAGAAATTGCACAAAACGGGCAATTCCTCCTTTTGCCACAATGTTTTCCACTTTAAGTCATAGGTTATCCATTCAATTATAGAGATTTTCTATTTTTTTATAAAATATGTTAAAAGTTGTCTGCTGCAGAATTGTCATATTAAGGAAAGGGTTAAACTCAATTAAATAATGGAACTTTCAAGTATTGAATTTTTTCATTTTTCACGTAATTATAAGTTGTCATCAGTTGCAGATTAAGTGCTCACAAGCTTGCTCTAATGATGAATGAGAAATAATAAAGATTCTTCTCCGAAAGTTTTCTCAATGTTTTGAATTTAACCCTTTACCTCATAAAGACAGTTTCAGACGCCTCTGCAGCAGACAGCTTTTTGAAAACATAGTGACAAAAGGAGAAATTGCACGTTTTGTGCAATTTCTTCTTTTGTCACAATGTTTTCTACTTTTAGTCATAGATTATTCATTCAATTATGGAGATTTTCTATGTTTTGACAAAATACGTTCAAAGTCGTCTGCTGCAGAATTGTCGTATGAGGGAAAGGGTTAAGATATTATGTTAAAATGTCATGAATTTTATAATATGCCTAGAATACTTCTCTTCCACAGATATCACACTCATAGGATTTGCATCGGAAAGTGAGCTTTTGGCACAGTACACAATAGAAACTGGAAACTATGTATGGGGAGCCATTGTTTTCGATGATGCCCTTTCAGGAAGTACCTTGCCAACTAATCTTGGATTCAAACTGCGTGTGGCTTATCGCTCAGGACAGGAAGATCGAGACAGGTGGTTTACTGCAAGTTCATACGCTTTCTTCTCAACGTTTGGATATAGAAATAATGACACCACTGCCGGAGAGCCTTGTAAGTATTTGAGCTTAGCTAAGCACAAAGTGCCCGAAGTGAGCTAAATTTGATCAACCTGTGTCCGACGGTGTTTAGAGCTTCTATGCTTCTTGTGAAGTTATTAACAATTATTCTTTTAACAACATCTCCTCTTGAACCACTTGTCCCGTTCCAAACAGAAGACTTTACAGGAATCTTCTTTTGCTGGTCCCATTTAAAAATTGTTCAAAGAATTGAATAACTTGGATGTTCTGTAATTTGATGGGCTGTAATATTGTTCTTGCCTTAAAGGGCGCATTCTCAGGTGAGTGAATCAGGGCCTCTGATGATGGCCCTCTTGTTATGTTGTATTGTTCCCTTCATCTTATATTATATTTTTGCAGTAGATGTACGTTGAAACATTTGAGGAAGGTATGAAACATTTGAGGAAGGTATGAAACATTTGGAAATGAAAACTAATTTTTATTCACAGTTTTCTACAATGTTGTCAGATTCAGAGAAAGTGTAACCTCGTCCAAACCTCTACTGTAGAAAACATTTTTCCACATGTTCTCTTTATTATAGGATGTGTTTCATTTTTAGCTTGACTATTCAGAGAATATGAGAGCTATTCTACTCACCCTGGTGTAGGCGTCCGTGTCACACCTTGGTAAATATTTTGCATGCAAGTACATATATATTACACCATAGCTTGGTTACCACATGTACTTGATTTATTGCATTGAAACTTTCTACAAGGCTTCCCAACTATCACACCTATATAAACTTTATACAACCTTTCCCAACCATCAAGCCAATGTTAGCAATCAAGTTAGATAACTCCATTTGCACATACTGCAAATTATGGCCCTTTTTTTACTTAGAAATTCTGGTAAAAGTTTTGCGTGCAACTACATTAAGAGCCCTTATCTAAGTAACTACTAGATACATTGTATTGCAGTTTTATGAAGCTCTCCCCAACCATCACACCTATATATGTAATCAAGTAAGATAACTCTAAATTATTGAGCATATAATGCAAATTATGGCACTTTATTATTTGACTTAGAATTCTGGTTAAATAGTCCATAGCTCAGTAACTACCTGATGCATTGCATTTAAACTTCGTACAACCCTGCCCAACCACCACACCTATGTCAACAATCAAGTAAGATATCTCTGTCCTGCATATAATGCAAATGATGACCCTTTATTTACTTAGAAATTCTTGTAAAAGTTTTGTGTGCAACTACATTAACCCTTTCCCTCATAAAGACGCTTTCTGACGCCTCTGCAGCAGACGGCTTTTTGAAAACATAGTGACAAAAGAAGAAATTGCTCAAAAGGAGCAATTTCTCCTTTTGCCACAATGTTTTCCACTTTTAGTCATATGTTATCCATGCAATTATAGAGATTTTCTACTTTTTGACAAAATATGTTCGTCTGCTGCAGAATTGTCGTATGAGGGAAAGGGTTAAGAGTCAATATCTCAGTAAATACTTGATGCATTACATCGAAATTGTACAACCCTGCCCAACCATCAAACCAATGTAATATAATCAAGTAAGATAACTCTTTCAAGCATATCATGCAAATTATGGCTCTTTTTTACTTAGAAATTCTGGTTAAAGTTTTGCATGCATTAACATTAAAGTCTTAGTCTGAGTAACTAATAAGCGGTGGAAAAGTCGAGTGCGCTGTCTTACTGACAGCTCTTGCTTTTTAATATGTTCTATCTAGAACATTACTTCTAACCATTCAGAATGTTAACCCTTTCCCACATACAGACACGTTCTGATGCCTTTGCAGAAGACGACTTTTGAAAACTCTACGGATAAAATCATCCTTTCATTTAACCCTTTCCCTCATATAGAGAGAAAGGGTTAAAGAAATTGTTCTTATTGTTGCCTAGATATTACAAAAGTCGTCTGCTGCAGATTTGTTGTATATTGGAACAAGGACCCTTTGCAAGGTTTTGAACCCTTTCCCTCATACGACAATTCTGCAGCAGACGATTTTGAACATATTTTGTAAAAACATGAAAAATCTCTATAGTTGAATGGATAACCTATGACTAAAAGTGGAAAACATTGTGTTAAAAGGAGAAATTGCTCGTTTTGAGCAATTTCTTCTTTTGTCACTATGTTTTCAAAAAGCCGTCTGCTGCAGAGGCATCAGAAAGCGTCTATATATATGTGGGAAAGGATTAAGCAAAATAGGTCTATATAAGATGTATTCTACTTTAACCCTTTCCCTCATATAGACGCTTTCTGACGCCTCTGCAGCAGACAGCTTTTTGAAAACATTGTGACAAAAGAAGAAATTTCACAAAACGTGCAATTTCTCCTTTTGCCACAATGTTTTCCACTTTTTGTCATAGGTTATCCATCCAATTACGGAGATTTTCTATGTTTTGACAAAATACGTTCAAAGTCGTCTGCTGCAGAATTGACGTATGAGGGAAAGGGTTAAAAGACATTTCATATGGTTCAGGGTGCTGAGGGATTATAAGTGCACTAGATAGTCTATGTTTTCTTTACAGAATAATATAATGTTAGACCCTCGCCCAAATGCAGATGAACTTTGCCCTCAATGTTTTCAACTCTTTTTAATAACTTTGCTTTCATTTATAGATTTTTTTATATCCCCCGCAAACAAAGTTTAGGGGGGGTATATAGGAATCACCCTGTCCGTCCGTCCGTCTGTCTGTCCATATGTCTTGTAAGCAGAACTCCTCCTGAACGGCAGCACCGATTCTGATGAAACTTTACACAGTTGCAGAACACAACCTGAGGATTTGCATGAAGTAAAATTATCCCGGTCGGAAATATTTCAAGGGAGATAATTGCCATTACTTAGTCCAATATTGCAATATGTGGTGACAGGTCTCGTAAGCGCAACTCCTCCTGAACGGCTGGACCGATACTGAT
Organism: Serripes groenlandicus; assembly: GCA_031761405.1. NCBI lineage: Eukaryota > Metazoa > Mollusca > Bivalvia > Cardiida > Cardiidae > Serripes > Serripes groenlandicus. The sequence continues at coordinate 74,422,902 of JASEVX010000007.1, read as the reverse complement.
GAAACTTTACACAGTTGTAGTACACAACCTGAGGATGTGCATGAAGTAAGATTATTCCGGTCGGAAAATTTTTAAGGCAGATAATTGCCATTACTTTGTCCAATGTGGGACGGGGGTATCCTTTTGTGAGTTCACTCACAGTTCTAGTTTGTTTTGATGTTTTCAAAGTCATCTGTGCTGCAGATGTGTTATATGTGGAAAGGGATTAAGGATCGGAGAACATAAATACCTCCCTCATATGATTTTTGTAAATTTACAATCTGCTGTTTTCTTCTGCAGATTATTACGAGACTGGTTTTCTGACACTCCAGTATTATATCAACAAGGCTATCATCCAGACACACAACAGTACGGCTGATATTGGCGTGGATATTGATGTGGCACTGAAAAAAATGCTGTTCCCTCCATTCAACCAAGATGTGTTGACAACCGTCCTGCAGACCAATCTGCCCTTGTTCCTTGTACTCAGTTTTATCCTGAATGCACTCCAGATAGCCAAGAATATTGCCTACGAAAAGGAAAAGAAGCTAAAAGTAAGGGATATTATTAACCTGTAAATTGGAATCCGCTGTGGTCGAGTGGTTAGCGTCAGGGATTTCGAAACCGGGTGTCCCAGGTTCGATCGCAGTCGCTGCACTACGGTCATGGTGGAGTGCCCTTGAGCAAGGCACATTTTCTAGCCTAGTACTGGTTTGTTTACCCAGGGATCATGAATAAGTGAACTCTCGCCGTGATATAACGTTGAAAGCGGCGTAAAACCCCAATAAATAAATAAAAATAAATTACCTGTAACTTACCTGTAACATGATTCACACAACATTTCACGCCTTGAAAATATTATATGAAAAGGAGAAATTGCTCAGAATGTTTTAACCCTTTCCTTCATACGACAATTCTGCAGCAGACGACTTTAAACATGTTGTCAAAAAATAGAAAATCTCTATAATTTAATGGATTACCTATAACTAAAAGTGGAAAACATTGTGGCAAAAGGAGAAATTGCTCGTTTTGAGCAATTTCTTCTTTTGTCACTATGTTTTCAAAAAGCTGTCTGCAGCAGAGGCATCAGAAAGCGTCTATATGAGGGAAAGGGTTAATAAAGCATCTAAAACAGTGTCATAAAATGAAAAACTGATAGATTTATTATCGTTGGTTCATGAAATATTTCATTTACTTTCAGGAAGCCATGAAAATGATGGGCCTCAGTACATTCATGTACTGGTTCTCTTGGTTCATGAAATGTTTAATCTACCTCGTCATCGTACTCATCATATACGTTGCTGTGTTTAGTATCCCGATCGGCTCCAAAGGGAAGATCCTCAACTATGCGGACATTTCCGTGTTTTTCGTGTTTCTGGTCCTATACATTCTGACTATCATCTCGTTTTGCTTCATGATCAGTACATTCTTCAGTAAAGGTAAGTGCTTATTTTATTAGGGTCGTGCCACATGAAAATTAACCTTCCTGACTTTACATCCTACCTCAAATGATCTTGTGGTGCCTCATGAGAATGTGAGGACTTTATATTAACCCTAACCCACATGCAATAAATCTGCAGCAGACAACTTTGAAAATATTAAGGCCAAAATGCGGAATTATTATTAAATAGAGTTGAACACATGGCAAAAAGAGAAATTGCCCATCATGAGCAATTTCTCCATTTGCCATAATGTTTTCAAAAGTCATTTGCTGCTTAGGAATCAATATGCATCTGTATGATGGAAAGGGTTCAAATAACTTATCAACCTTTAACATGAGTTGTCACACTTTATCAATCTCAAACAAGAGTTGTCACAATTTATGAATCGGAAACTAGAGTTGTTATTCCTTATGTCCATATGTGTTAAGAGTTGTCACACTTTATCAGCCTGTAACAAGAGTTGTCACACTTTATAAGCCTGTAACAAGAGTTGTCACACTTTATCAGTCTGTAACAAGAGTTGTTACACTTTATCAGTATATAACAAGAGTTGTCACACTTTATAAGCCTGTAACAAGAGTTGTTACACTTTATCAACCTGTAACAAGAGTTGTCACACTTTATCAGTCTGTAACAAGAGTTGTCACACTTTATAAGCCTGTAACAAGAGTTGTCACACTTTATCAACCTGTAACAAGAGTTGTCACACTTTATCAACCTGTAACAAGAGTTGTCACACTTTATCAGCCTGTATCAAGAGTTGTCACACTTTATAAGCCTGTAACAAGAGTTGTTACACTTTATCAACCTGTAACAAGAGTTGTCACACTTTATCAGTCTGTAACAAGAGTTGTCACACTTTATAAGCCTGTAACAAGAGTTGTCACACTTTATCAACCTGTAACAAGAGTTGTCACACTTTATCAACCTGTAACAAGAGTTGTCACACTTTATAAGCCTGTAACAAGAGTTGTCACACTTTATCAACCTGTAACAAGAGTTGTCACACTTTATAAGCCTGTAACAAGAGTTGTCACACTTTATCAACCTGTAACAAGAGTTGTCACACTTTATCAACCTGTAACAAGAGTTGTCACACTTTATCAGCCTGTATCAAGAGTTGTCACACTTTATAAGCCTGTAACAAGAGTTGTTACACTTTATCAACCTGTAACAAGAGTTGTCACACTTTATCAGTCTGTAACAAGAGTTGTCACACTTTATAAGCCTGTAACAAGAGTTGTCACACTTTATCAACCTGTAACAAGAGTTGTCACACTTTATCAACCTGTAACAAGAGTTGTCACACTTTATAAGCCTGTAACAAGAGTTGTCACACTTTATCAACCTGTAACAAGAGTTGTCACACTTTATCAACCTGTAACAAGAGTTGTCACACTTTATCAGTCTGTAACAAGAGTTGTCACACTTTATAAGCCTGTAACAAGAGTTGTCACACTTTATCAGTCTGTAACAAGAGTTGTCACACTTTATAAGCCTGTAACAAGAGTTGTCACACTTTATCAGTCTGTAACAAGAGTTGTCACACTTTATAAGCCTGAAACAAGAGTTGTCACACTTTATCAACCTGTAACAAGAGTTGTTACACTTTATCAATCTGTAACAAGAGTTGTTACATTTTATCAACCTGTAACAAGAGTTTTAATTCCTTATGTCCATCTAGCTGTAACCAATCTGTTGTTACATTTTATCAGCCTGTAACAAAAGTTGTCACATTTTATCAGCCTGTAACAAGAGTTGTCACACTTTATCAGCCTGTAACAAGAGTTGTCACACTTTATCAACCTGTAACAAGAGTTAACACACTTTATCAGCCTGTAACAAGAGTTGTTCCATTTTATCAACCTGTAACAAGAATTGTTACACTTTATCAATCTGTAACAAGAGTTTTAATTATGTCTCCCCTTCTCCGAAAGGGGGGACATGCTGTATTTGTAGTTATTCTTATTCTTCTTATTATTATTATTCTTCTTCTTCTTAACTTTTGTTTGTCCAGAGCAGAACTCGGAAACTACTTGAAGTAATTGATTGAAACTTGGAACATAGATAGATGGCAATGTGAAGTTGTGCACCTTGCAAGAATTATAACTCTGGGCCACTTTGTTGCAAAGTTATCTGCCCTTGTTCAATATTTTAATAGTGTAAACTTTGTCCAGAGCAGAACTCAGAAACTACTTGAAGGAATTTATTGAAACTTGGAACATAGATAGATGGCAATGTGAAGTTGTGCACCTTGCAATAATTATGAGTTATCTCCCCCTTGTTCAATATTTTAATTGTGAAAACTTTGTCCAGAGCAGAACTCAGAAACTACTTGAAGGAATTTATTGAAACTTGGAATATAGATAGATGGCAATGTGAAGTTGTGCAGCTTGCAATAATTATGAGTTATCTCCCCCTTGTTCAATATTTTAATAGTGTAAACTTTGTTCAGAGCAGAACTCAGAAACTACTTGAAGGAATTTATTGAAACTTGAAACATAGATAGATGGCAATGTGAAGTTGTGCACCTTGCAATAATTATGAGTTATCTCCCCCTTGTTCAATATTTTAATAGTGTAAACTTTGTCCAGAGCAGAACTCATAAACTACTTGAAGGAATTTATTGAAACTTGGAATTTAGATAGATGGCAATGTGAAGTTGTGCACCTTGCAATAATTATGATTTATCTCCCCTTGTTCAATATTTTAATAGTGTAAACTTTCTCCAGAGCAGACCTAAGAAAGTACTTAAAGGAATTTATTGAAACTTGGAATATAGATAGATGGCAATGTGAAGTTGTGCACCTTGCAAGAATTATAACTCTGGGCTACTTCGTTGCAAAGTTATCTCCCCTTGTTCAATATTTTAATAGTCATTGACAAACTGCAATGGGGAGACATATGTTTTTTCATAAAAACAACCTTTCTAGTTCCTTATGTTTATCTGTAACTAATCTGTTGTTACACTTTATCAATCTGTAACAAGATTCATCTCACTATCAATCGGAAACTTGAGTCATCACACGTTATCAATCAGAAACTAGATTGTCATTTCTTTTATCCATCTGTAACAAGAGTCATCACACTTTATCAATCGGAAACTAGTCATCACAGTTGTCATTCCTTATGTCCATCTATAATAAGAGTTGTCATTCCTTATGTTCATCTGTAACATTTGAGTTGTCACGCTTTTATCAATCTGTAATAAGGGTTGTCATTTCTTTTATTGATCTGTAAAAATAATTTTTCATTCCTTATGTCCATTGGGGGTTCGATCTTCGGCCAGGTCATACCAAAGACATTATAAATTGTAGTTATGGCTGCCCTCCTTGGCGCTCAGGGATGTGGGGTTAGCATTACAATTGACTTACTGATGTCAGGATAAATTGACCAGTAGTACTGGTGACTAACCCAGGAAACGATGTGATGTATCTGAAAAATTGAGGAAAGAGGCATAAGACATCAAACATTCAATCAATCAAATTATCAATTCTTATGCCCATCTGTAACAAGAGTTCTCATTCCTTTGGTAGAGCGTCCGCCTTGAGTGCGGGAGGTTTGGGGTTCATTAGGTACTTACCAAAGACTATTAAAATGGAAGTAATAGCTTTTCCTCCTCAACGCTCAGGGTTATGGGGTTAGCATTACGACTGACTCGCAGGTTTCAGGATATTGGACTAGTAGAACTGGTTACTTACGCAGGAAGCACTGTAATAGGACTTAAAAATTGTTGTGAGCAGCGTAAAACACAGCACAAACAAATCCATGTATTAATTTGTAGCTAGAGTTGTCGTACCCTATCAATCACCTGAAAACTGCTAGATAAGCAGTGTTCCGTAATTATGTTGAAATCTTTATTTACTTACAAAATCCTATGTAGTGGGTACTTACACTGAAATTATTGGATACCCAAAACAACAAATGGTTTTGTAGATAAGTTGCAAGAAAGATACTGCTGCACAGTGTAGCCATCCTGGTTTCTTTCCCATGAATCTCTATGGTGATGTCACAAGATCCGTTCATGCCTGTGACACATCTCTTGCCAAACAACAGAGACTTGATGATTAAAATAATTGAAGCTTGTTTCCTACAGTTTGTATTTTTTTCTGGAGTAATTAGTCTACAGTACAAATGAGTTCTTATTGATCAAAGTTTCTACCTTTTTAAAACAAACTATAAAGTATCAAAGGGTTAATACATTTTGATTTAAATTTGATGAACCTTGCAAGTGCCTTTTGAAGAATTATGGTGATAATGCAACAAAACATGTTGATTTTATTTTACATTTGTTATTCTGATATCATGTATATCTCTTGAATCCCTTTTCCAACATGTCATGCAGATGCGTTGTGATACATTTGCAGCAGGTGACTTTTTAAACATTGTGGGAAATTGTTTTAATTTTTATTCCTTAAATTTGCAATATCTTGTCAGAACATATTGGCCAAATTTTAAATTATTTCATAGAATTGTTCATAAGGTGACCCTGTGCCAGATTCCTTTAAGCCATGGTGATTGGTAAAACATTATGCCTTAAACTCTACTTATTATTAAATTTAAAATTATAGTATAGAAATGTTCCCATGATAAACCTGTACTAGATTCCTTCAAGCCATGTTGTTTGGTACCAAAACCTGGCTTCTGTGGGGGCAGGGCCGCTCTACCCGTTATGTGTTAAATATTGGCTGAATTATTTCATAGAAATGGTCTTACTTAATCCTCTACCAGACTATATTCCGTCTATTTAAAAAAGTTTGGCACTCTGGTTTCACAATGTTTTCAAGTCAGATGAAGGATGGGTTAATTAAATTTAATGGAACTTAATATTTACAGAAATCAGCATACTCATTTATTTCACTGCTTTTATCTCTTTTTATTGATTCTAGAAAACATTCCTTAAATAGAGAACTAACAGGTTGTTGCTTAGCAACTTGATGAGGGGATTAATTAATTTAGACATGAACAGAATGATAATTCTTTGCCCTAATATGCCTTTAATATCTCTTTACTGCAGAAAACTTTTGGAAACGAAAAAGATCTATTTTATTGTTTTACCCTTTCCCACATACAACAAATCTGCAGCAGACGACTTTGGAAACTTTTTGTCAAAAATATAGAAAATCCCTATAATTGAGGGTATATTTATTCAAAAAAGTTTAAAACATTGTGGCAAAAGGAAAAAATTGCTCATTTTGAGCAATTTCTTCTTTTGTCACAATGTTTTCAAAAGTCGTCTGCTGCAGAGGCTTCAGATACCGTCTATATGAGGGAAAGAGTTAAACTAATTTTAAAAAGTAAATATTATGGATCCACCTTTTGTTCTCCAAAACTTTGTCTTCATGGAAGTTTTAATGGTAACTTAAATGATATTGTCATGAACAAACCAGTAGGTTGTGAGAAACTTCTGACACACAGTGTTAAGTGAGTGTACTATCTGACACACAGTGTATTATCAGATATACTAATCATGTTTCATAGTCAGATCTTTTATCATTTTGTAACACTTGTCATAAATCAGCAGTTAGGTTGGTTTTGCCTTCAGCCGGTCTAAGATATTATCAAAAGTATGTACATATGGTAGATAAACATCTTTTACATGGATGAATTTAAGGTATTTAGTTTGCCTTAGGACAAGTGTAATTTTCTGAAGCGTAACTAATTTATTCAAACACCTTCGTTGTTTAAGAAAATTAATCCAGAAATGGTAATAGGAAGTGTTTAAATCTTTATCCAAAGACCGTGTAAAACACCAAAAAAAAAAAAATATATATAAATAAATAAATAAATAAATAAATAAACCTTTATCCATCAAGGTGTATCAAGAAACCCTACTATATATATAGCTTTGGTAAAACAATGAATCATTAAAATCTGTATTACTTTTATTTCACATTGACTTTGTCAAAAATGTATTTTCTTTGAAATGTTATCATCGTAACCAATTATCGCTTTTGCTTTAACCCTTTCCCTCATACGACAATTCTGCAGCAGACGACTTTGAACGTATTTTGTCAAAAAATAGAAAATCTCCATAATTGAATGGATAACCTATGACAAAAAGTGGAAAACATTGTGACAAAAGGAGAAATTGCACATTTTGTGCAATTTCTTCTTTTGTCACTATGTTTTCAAAAAGCTGTCTGCTGCAGAGGCATCCGAAAGCGTTTATATGAGGAAAAGGGTTAATGAAGCATTTTGATGCATCTTCACTATAGAGGTGACTTTTGGAAACATTGTGGCAAAAGTAGAATTGCTCAAACAGTTGATGAATATAATTTATGAAAATTAATACTGCTTTTGTAGTAGGAATAAAAGTCTGAAACTTGGATGAAGTAATTTAGTGAACTTTAACACTGTCAACATTTTCTATATTGATATTTAAAAAGACACCATATCAAGATAAAACTTTTAAGTTGAATCTGCACCTGCAAAATAATACGACAAGAATTTATCTCAATGGATAGGATAAATATTATTTGATACATATTCCTTTTTCCCCACTTACTGACACATATAAATGCATCTGCATGCAGTAGACAACTTTTGATAACATTGTGACAAAAGAAGGAATTTACTCATATTATGAGCAATTTCTACTTCAATGCCACAATGTTTTCTACTCTTTTCAATGATTATCCTTTTATTTATAGAGCAGATCTTCAATAGGTATTTGCTACATCGATGTTTTCATTACATTATTTTCAAAGTCATGCGTCTGCTGTATGTTGTATACAGTATGTAAGGGTTGACCCTTACCCACCTACAATAACTTTGCAGCAGACGACTTTGAACACATCTGTGAACAAATGAAGTAATTCTACATTTGACCGGCTTTTCCACATACAACAGATCTTCAGCAGACGACTTATAATGAACATATTTTGGCAACAAATAGAAAATCTCTATAATTGAATGGATAACCTATGACTAAAAGTTGAAAACATTGTGGCAAAAGGAGAAGTTGCTCGTTTTGAGCAATTTCTTCTTTTTTCACTATGTTTTCAAAAGCCTGTATGCTGCAGAGGCATCTGAAAGTGTCTATATGAGGGAACTAAGGGTTAAATGAAAGTCTTCTATTAAAAAGTGTTGAAAACATTGTGGCAAAAATTGCTTTTTATGAGCAAAATCTCCTTTTGCTACCTGATGTTTTCAAAAGTTTTCTGCTGCAGAAGTCAGAAAGTGTCTATATGTGTAAAAGGGTTAACAAATTGAATTAACAAACACTAGAACAGAGCCTAATCATTCATTCCCAACTTGTAATACCTGAGTGCCGGATTGTTAGCAAGAATTTATATCATTTGCTTTTATTTTTCTATCAGTTACCATGGCAACAATCAACATAGCTATAATTGCTTCTGATAAGATTTGAGCCTGTCAGGCATAAAGAAAACCACTCATTGAATTTAACTTTTAAATAAACTGGTCAGAAAATCCTAAATGTTTGGTGATGTTATATATAACATGTAAAATTACACTGCATCCAAAGGAGATTATTCTATGGTCTGAACCAAAACTTATTGGCCAGGGTCCAATACCACCAACCTTACTTTATAGCACTAAAGTAATACTTTTAAAAATGTTTAAATGCATATTATATCATTTTTAGCTCGACTTTTGAAAAAAACGAGAGCTATTGTCATGACCCTGGCGTCGGCAGTGGCGGCGGCGGCGTGGTTGTCCGGTTAAGGTTTTTTTATTTAGCTCATATATTTTTTTTTCTGTTTTCTCCCTATCAGTCGAGCGTCTGTGCCGTACGCGGTGCTCTTGTTTCAACTTATTCTTTAATTTACTTGGATAAATTTCATCGTTCATGTTTTACAAAATATAAGGGGAACAAAAATGATGTAATATGCCTTTAAGACTGGTGGAATTGGAGCCTGGGACCATGGGACCAATGAATTACACAGACTGGAGTATATTTATGGCCAATTGATTGCATGCATCATGTTTTTCTGCTTTTTTCTGATGATGAAAGCAAAAAGTGAGATTTTGGTCAGAAAAATGGAAAGGCTCTTAACCCTTTACCTCATATAAACGCTTTCAGACGCCTCTGCAGCAGACGGCTTTTTGAAAACCTAATGACAAAAGAAGAAATTGCACAAAACGTGCAATTTCTCCTTTTGCCACAATGTTTTCCACTTTTTGTCATAGCTAGGTTATCCATTCAATTATGGAGATTTTCTATGTTTTGACAAAACACGTTCAAAGTCGTCTGCTGCAGAATTGTCGTATGAGGGAAAGGGTTAACTTGAGTTGTTACAGAATGATCTTCAGCCTGTGTGTTACACAATGTTCAAATGCAGTATACATTCATCCATATGACTTGTGTTCAGGGGTGGTTTTTAAAATACTAAATGCATTGCTAAATTTAAGCCTTTATAATTAAGCCCTGGAAAAATTGAACTCAAACATGACCATGAACTCGTTTGCATACACATTTTGAAGCATGCCCGGGCAGCATAATATTATGATGTTTTAAAACATTGAGGCAAATGAGAAATGATACAGGGTAATTTCTCATTTTGTCACAACGTTTTCAAATATTCAATATTAAATTTTATACTTACATTTTATTGAGACTTTCCGTATTTGTTTTTAGTTGTCTGCTGCAGATTTGTTGTATATGGTAAAGGGTTAACTCAACTTTTAAATGACCTGAACTGGACAACAATAAAAACCTTGTGCATATTTGCTTTTCTCTTAGGCTCTTTTATTACAGTTATCCTTTTCCCTCATTTAATAAAATAAATCTGTAGCAGACTACTTTGAAAACCTGACTATAAGGCAATTGAACATTTGTAAATTGAGACTTCAATTATTGAAAAGAGTTGAAAGCATTCGTTGTGGCAATAGGCGAAATTTTCTCCTTTTGCCACACTATTTTCAAAAGTTGTCTGCTGCTGAGGCATCACAATGCATCAATATGTTGGAAAGGGTTAATATATAGCCTTTAGCAAATACTTTCTTTATTTGCACATGGTGGAGTTCTCAAAGTATGCTGAACTCTGTTTACTACCATGCAATTACTAATTATCTTTGGATGAATTGAAGACATCTGAGAAATAAGGGTGTTTGTTATTGATGTTATTAAGGTTATTGAAAGTTCATCAGAATATTCATCTTCATCAAATCTGCTCAAGTGCCAAACTGGGACAAGGTCATGTGGAGTCAAAACTTAAATAGGTCAAATTTAAGAAAATCTTTGTGAACAGTCTAGAGGTCTCATTTTTAGCTCTACTGGCCAAAGGCCAGAAGGGCTTATGTCGTGGCGATTCGTCCGTCGTCCGTGCGTGCGTCCGTCCGTCTGTCCGTAAACAATTTCTTGTTAACACAATAGTCTTCATTTTTTATTGTATCTCAACCAAACTTATACAGTAGTTAGATATCCATGAGAGCTCGGTTCCTTTCGAAAACCAGCCAGATCCGCCCATGCATGACTGGATTATGGCCCTTGAAATGGTCAAAATTGCTATAAAAGAGCTTGTTAACACGATACAGTCTTCACTTTTAATTGCATCTCAACCAAACTTATACAGTAGTTAGATATCCATGAGAGCTTGGTTCCTTTCGAAAACCAGCCAGATCCGCCCATGCATGACTGGATTATGGCCCTTGAAATGGTCAAAATTGCTATAATACAGCTTGTGAACACAATAGAGCTTCCATTTACTATCTGATCTTCACCAAACTTCGATGGTATTTGAATATTGATGACATATTGGTTGCTTTTGAAACAAGCCAGATCAATACCAGTAGAGCATAGTAGAGCATGGGCCTCTTGTTACCATCAAATCATCACAAGGGTTCATCAGATCATTTATCTCCATTAAATCCCTGCCCAGTTACAAGCTTAGAGTAAAAACTACGTAATTTAAGATCAAATTTCAAAAATCCTTGTGAACATGATAGAGGTCATATTTTTACTTTTTGTTTTCATCATGAAAAATAATTGGAATATTAATCTAAATCAAATCTAGTTCAAGTTTGAAACTGCATGGGTCACATGGGGGTAATAATATTAACAACTAGGTTACTGTGTCAAATTTCAGTAAAACTTGTCAAAGCTTCAAAGACTACAGTCATGCATTTGTCATCAAATCATTATAAAAGTTCATCAAAAGAGTCATCAAATCATTAAACTTTTGAACATTATAGAGGACACTTTTCTTATCCATCCTTCATGGAAATCATTAGAAAACTTCCATCAAATCTTTGTCAAATTAGAAACTGGATAATGTTTGTTCAAAAACTAGGTCACTTAGGTGAAACATAATAAAAACCCTGTGAGCACATAATAGTCTCACATTGTTAAGAAATGTTGTCTTCTTCAAAGGCATCTCAAGGTTTTGTATCAAGAAAAATGGTGAAAGACTTCATCAAGAACCTGTGTAGGCATATATCATGTTTGCATGAACATTCATTTTGTACATAGTGATATGCCTATTTATTGCAAAAGGCTAAAATAAAGTAACTTAAGACATTTTCAGTAAATACAATATTTTCTTTTTATTATACGTAAATGAATATATTCATTATTAAGAATGTATGGCGGTTTGGTCGAGTTCGCTGGCGGAAAACCCCATGGAAAATCTTTACTATGCTAGCTGCAACTAACTCAGTAACAAAAAGTTACTGTAGGATCAAAACTCATGTGGCACCCACCACAAACCTCAGCTCAACCTCAAAAACACCATTGAGGGAGTTAAGCCCATGATCCTACAAACCACACCCCTCCCACAGTACAAACATATGAGAGAGATTAGCAGAGGGCAACTTACCCACCAAACAGTACATACATATTTGGCAGAACAGTTTACCCAAACCAATGTATCGGTTGCAAGCCAGCACAGGTACCAGACTATAAGGTAACAGAACAAAACAGTGCGTGAAGAGCTGGTCCTCCACGGAATTTTCCGCCACACGAACACGTTCGCCCCAAAATTCCGTATTAAAACTTCTCAAAAATGTCCTTAAATCCGAGCAACATGATATCGTATCCAATATCTGACAAGTGAATTCCATCGCGGAAATAAAGACCTGCTGTTTCTGTTTCAATATCCTCATGTTTGATGTACTGGCCACCATTATGAGTCATAAAGCGACGGAGGCAATTGTTTAAATGTTTCCTTTTCCTTTCAATTTTATAATCTGGAAATTGTGGTGCCCCCCAATTTATCCTTGGTAATAACTCCGAAAATATAAATTGTGTCATGGGAAGTTTTTCCATCCAAGAGCGAATATCTTCTCTCATAGAGTGTTCCAGAGCACAACCTTTTATAGAGGTTAAATCGTTCGAACCTAGATGCAAAAATAAAAACTTTGGAGGTTTATTATGCAGGCATGTATACTGCATTGTAGAGTTAAATTGATACCAATGCATTCCCCTCTTGCCTATCCACTTGATCTTTTTAACAACTCTGTAGCCGAGATTGTCTGCTAAGCCTCGAAATTGTGACCGTTTCTCCAACCAGTGAATGTAGGAATCGCCAATAACCCATATGTCTGAAATAACACTTTAAAGAGCCATAAGCAAATGCTCCCATGTGTTAAATGTTAATTTCCAAAACATGACAATTTATAAAATTAAAGACGAATATAACGTAAAAAGGAATTGGAGGACCATCTACCTAATTTCTTTATTGTGTCATGGGATGTGCCCTGTTTAGCAAGCCAGGTTGCCGCGCCTATTCGAAAAGAGTGCGTTTTATAATGGGTGGTATCCATATGTAAAGCATGAAGAGTTTTTGTGAGGACAGCGCTAAATTGATACCTTGTCAGTGGAGACCCATCCACATGACAAAATAAATGTCCGGAGATAGATGGTCTAACATTTAAATATTGGAACATGGCCTTAACTGGGCAAACCACTGATTTTATTGGGTGAATCTTAACCATTTCTGCCATGCCAGCTTGATTTGTTTTTGATTTCTTCAATTGGATGCGCATGACTTTTGCAGGGCTCTGACCAAAGTAAATGTCAGACATTTGTAGCTGTCGGTCAGGTTCGATGGCAGATGTCCATACAATTTCACTAACCCTAAAGAGCCCAAAAAATGCTAATGTGTATGCTGCCCTAAACATGTGGGCCTCGAAATCAGAGAAACAAACATTCGACAGCTCATGCCATATCTTTACTAAAGTACCATATAAAATTGGCAAACGGTGGTCAGTGTATGGGTTGGAACGACGATAGCCTTCTAAAAGCTTCTGACAACGATATTGGGTGGTTTGATTTGGCAAGTTATTCACTTTATGTGCATAACTAATCGCTGAAAGATAGGTTGATGCAGACTTTGGGGAATACCTTTGTTCATACAAAAAGGCAACAAAGTATTCTATATGGGTCAGTGGAACTGGCCAAGAATTATGTAGGCTATGCTGAGACCTAAATTTTTTGAATAATTTCAATGCATTTCTATACACAAGCTGGGTATTATTGGAGAGACTGGCCCTTATTAATTTAGCAGCTCCTCTTCGAAGATGTTCCAAAGATTTCGGGGGACAGCCTTTGGCTCCTGTTCGGCTTGTGGAGCCAGACGACGAAATCTGTCCAACTGTAAACGAGACAAACTATCTGTAACACAATTCATTTTACCTGGTAAATATTCTGCTTTGAATACAATATTCAATCTAAGGCAGTGTAGTGTAAATGCTCTGACTAAAACCATGACCTTGTCTGACTTGGAAGTCTGTCTATTTACAATATTGACCACAGCTTGATTATCACATCGGAAAAGGACCTTTTTGTTCCTCAAATCGGTGCCCCAAATATGAATAGCCACAAGTAAGGGAAAAAACTCCAATATAGTTATGTCTTTGGTGAGACCAGATTCATGCCAATGGATTGGCCATATCCCTATAGACCATTGGTTACCAAAAATAGCACCAAAACCGTGACCCGCTGCTGCAGAGCTATCTGTGTATAAACAAACATCACTATTAAATGTCCAAAATGCCTCGTTAAACATGGAAATTCCATTAAAGGACTTCAGGAATGTCAGCCACATCAGAAGATCTTGCCGCATGCCGGTTTTGATCCTAATGTGATGAAATGATTTTGATACCCCGCATGTGGAGTCAATCAACCTTCTACAAAAAGGCCTTCCAGACCTGATTGCTCGACAAATAAAATTTAGGGATCCTATCAAAGATTGCATTTCTTTCAGTGTAACTGAATTTTTATGGGCCAAAACATCTTCTATGTATTGCATGAGCTGATAAATCTTTTCGTCTGGAATACGAACTTGCATAAGGATAGAATCTAACTCAAGACCCAAAAATACCAACATTGTTGATGGCCAAACTGTCTTTTCCTCTGCAACGGGTACTCCGAGGCTCTGACAACATTCAAAAAAGGAAACCATTAACTTCCAGCAATCCTCAGAGTTTGCATTCCCCCCGAAAATAAAGTCATCTAGGTAATGATCGAGCTCACCTTCATGACAGTTCTTGCGTACGATCCACTGTAAGCTTGTTGCAAATTTTTCAAAAATAGCACAAGAAATGCTGGCTCCAAAAGGTAGCATTTTGTCAAAGAAATAAAGACCATTATGTGTAAAACCCAACAGAGGGAAGTCTTTTGGTGACAGGGGGATTAATCGAAATGCAGACCGTATATCGGCTTTACCTAGCAATGCGCCCTGACCTAATTTATGAATCATCTTCACTGCATCATCAAATTTAGTATACTGTACTGACCAAAGATTGGGGTCAATATGATCATTCACAGATTCCCCAGGTGGGTACGAGAGATGGTGGATTAATCTAAATTCACCTGGCTCCTTTTTTGGAACTAAACCAATTGGTGAAACTTTAAAATTGTCGAAAGGGGCTACCGAAAACGGACCAGCCACCCTGCCGGCTGCCATTTCTTTTCTAATTTTCTTCAAAACCACATCAGGATTTTGCAGGGCAGATTTCAAGTTATGGCATGACTGTGACTGACGAGGACCTTCATAACATAAGGAAAACCCACTTTTAAAGCCATCAACAAGATAACATGTTAATTTGGCATCATAACCATTCAGTTTGTTTTGTAGAACAGAAAGCTTTATGGGTGTATAGCCAAGCCCAGAGTCGACAATATGTTTCTTACTCAAGTTATTGTTTACGAAAGGGCAGCATTCTTTGATTATTACACTTACTCTGATTGTGATCGCCTTTGCAAATTAAGCACTTGTGTGCATATTTACAGTTGGCAAATCTGCATCCTCTTGGCGAGTTAAAATCATAGCAAACATTTTTTGGCCGGCCCAATGTATTTTGAGATGATACAGTAGTGTTTTTCACAGCCATAACTGAAGGTTGTGACATGCAAGCCACAGTTTTCAACCAGAGATCAGAATGGATTTTTCCCCAGGGCATCGGTGCTACAGCCTGGTGCATCCGAAAATTCTCATCATAGGTCTTCCAACCTGATGATGCACCACCTCTGCCCTCGGCCTCCCTGATCGTGGCTATGTACTGTAGCAATTCACCAGCCTTGCTCGGAAATTTCTTAATATAAATATACATAAAAATCAGGAAGGCATCAGTCCATTCCTTAATACTATATATCTGCCTAGTGGTTTTCGGCATCACTTCGATTTGACCCGACTCATTGATCGTCAAGTTCGATCCCCGACCCGATGATGGCTCCTTACGAAGCAGCTGTGCCAAATGGATGAACTCTCCCTTCCATATTTTGGCACACATCTCCCCTGAAACATGCAACGCTATGTCATCATCAGCGCACCTAACCACTGACGGCGCAACAAAAAAATCAGAATTGACAGTTATAGCATCATCCGCATTCAATAGCTGCTGGAATACGTTACCCGCTTCAGCCTCGTCAGTGCTCAGCTGAACTAATTCATCCGTAACCGTCGCTGGCCGATCGTAAGGCTTAACTGCCTGTCCAGTTTTTTGCTGTGGCCTACCTCTTTTGCGTGGAGGCATCGTGTTTTATTTTTAGCAACGATTTAAATTTTGTTTTACAGCAATGTGCTCTGTAACCGCTTTGTTCACAGAAAAGGCGCGATGAACGGACGGTTTGCCGTTAGAATAACTAGCGCGTATAAATCACTAGACAATTAGCCGTCAGAAAAACTTGTGCATGGAGATTACTCTGTTTACATCCGATCCGGATATCGTGGAAATTTTAGGGCAATAAATTGGGCTATTTGTTATGAATAGTCCTTATTAATTTATTTTACATTTGTTTACATTATTTTATATACTCTCTCATTATTTATTATCATCCCCTTGAAAGGAGGTCATCGAGGGATCCGCCCGTACATACCTATTTTTCCCAATGACTTCATCGCTCTAGTGACTTCATTTCTTGTCTGATTTTCATAAAACTTCACACACATGTTCACTTGCATAGGGTGTGTTTCACCAACCTAAGGTAAAAGCTAGTAGGTCAATTTCACAGTGACTATTATACATCTGTACAAAACAACTCGAGCACTTTCATTTGAGGACGGAATTCCTTCATAATTTCCTTAGACAGGTTCTGTGTCAAGAGAGTTTTGATGGTTTTGCGTTTTACCAAGCTATGTCGAAGTTCAAAGGTCAAGGTCACATTGACTATAATGTGTCTGTATGAAACAGCTTCACCTCTTTAGCACTTTCATTTGGAGACGGAATTCTTCGATACTTCATACACTGGTTTATTGTAAAGTGATCTTAGACGGGTTCTTGCTTTACTAATCTAGTTCAAAGGACACAGTGACCATTATACATCTGTATGAAAAAATGCTGGAAGGGGATTTGTATTGTTGGCGATGCTCTTGTTTATATCTTACTTTTCTTATTTCAGCAAACACAGCTGCATTTGCAGCAGGAATCCTTTTTTTTATGAGCTACTTCCCGTATTTCTTCTTGGCGGATCGCTATGAAACCATGTCACAGACAGAGAAGATGCTGTCCTGTTTACTAGGAAACATTGGCATGGCTTTTGGATGTAACGTTATCATGATTGCTGAGGGCACTGGTGAGTTTTATAATTTTAATCCTTTCCCACAAACAACAAATCTGCAGCTGATGGAAAACATCTTGGTAAAAATAGGAATAATCTCGACAGATGGGGGTATGATAACTGAAAAAAAGTTGAACACATTGATGATTATTTATCACATAAAACCCTCTCAAAATCCCATTAATCTAAATTTC
Source organism: Serripes groenlandicus (assembly GCA_031761405.1). NCBI lineage: Eukaryota > Metazoa > Mollusca > Bivalvia > Cardiida > Cardiidae > Serripes > Serripes groenlandicus. The sequence continues at coordinate 74,405,323 of JASEVX010000007.1, read as the reverse complement.
ATATGACACCACTAGTTTGGTTTCAAGTCTTGCCCTCAAGTCTTTGTTACAATGCGGAAATAAAACTATGAAAATGACATAACTTCTGCAGTTTGTTGTTAGTCACTGTAGCGACAAAACAGGCAAATATCATACATTTTTTCGAAATACGCCTCATAAATCACTTTATGTGATACATAGAATATCTCATATTCATGTTTATTTATTATCACTTTTAATTAAACTTGTTAACTAAGCTGAATATGACACTCACCAAGGCTAGTGCCATATCATCTTAGTAAACTCGTTTATTAAAAGTGTTAATAAATAAACACTCATGAAATATCCTCTATGTATATTTCACTTACAGGAGAGGGAGTGCAATGGGACAACATTAGTAAACCAGCAACTGTAGATGACAACTTATCCCTACTGGACTGTATGATAATGTTGATGGTAGATACTGTACTGTACATGTTAATTGCCTGGTATGTGGACAACATCAACCCTGGGGATGCGGGCGTGGCCCAGCCACCATGGTTCCCTTTTATGGTGAGTTCAGCTTAGGTTCATTAACTGTTTACCGGATGTAGTAATTTTACAGTTGCCTGCCTGTTTTCTGCCTTGATTCTCGGTTAAGAGTCATTGAAACTTCTTTAACCCGTTCCCCCATACGACAACTCTGCAGTAGACGACTTTGAACATTTTTTGTCAAAACATAGAAAGTCTCTATAATTGAATGGATAACCTATGATTTAAAGTGGAAAACATATTATGGCAAAAGAAGAAATCTTTTGTCACTATGTTTTCAAAAAGCCATCTGCTAAAGAGGCGTCAGAAAGCATCTATATGAGGGAAAGAGTTAAAGCTTTGGTGGCATTTAGATGTTCATGTATATCTATGCCATCTGACTAGAATCAGCTTTTATTTTTATTCACCTATGAAGGTCATTTTTGCTATGGTGTGGCTCCAAACTTCCTTTTCTCTGTCCTCAAATTATACCTCCAATTGCCAAACAATGGTAAAATTAAATGGCTGCAAAGAATCCATAGCTTTTTTATCGTAAAAAAAATGAATTATTTTTGAAGCTGCAAATCAATTCTTCTTTTAAAAGCACAATGTTTACAGGACTGTGTAAAAAACGAAATTTTAAAAATTCCCGATTTTACAATCTTTAACTCTCACATTATAAAAGTAAACGATATCATTACCAGTTTAAACAGATTAAGTCATATGATGTTAATAAAGCAATAATACTGATGAGTTCCCTAATTGCTTTTGATATAAATTGGACAAAATAAGAGAGCCGTAAAATTCCATTTCATCCTCTCTTATTAACCTCTGTATTGAGTTATAATATGATACAGCATAAATCTAGTCATTTTTAACCCTTTCCCTCATGCAACAAATCTGCAGTAGAAAAGTTTAAAATTATCTATACCAAACTATGGAAAATGAAAGTAGAAATTTTGAAAAAAAGTTGAAACATTGTTGCAAGGGGAAAAATAATTCATCTTGAATGTTTTTTCCTTTTGTTGCAATGTTTTCAAATATCATCTGCTACAGATGTGTCCAAATGTGTCTGTATGTGGGAAGCGCTAAATGTCGGAGAATTATAATTATCTCCTATACAACTAATCCATATCCACTAAGGAAAGAACTGTGAAACCTTTGTTGAATTTCCAATACTAATTTACAGGGAATATTTATAATAAAAGGTCAATTACTAATACTGTTTTATATAAAAGCTTGTTGCAATATATATGGCAACCACAGATTTTTGTAAAGCCTTTCTTACAGTTAGTTATACAATGACTAGATACGTATCAACCTGCAACAGGAAAACGTTACACAAACCTTTGTTGAATTTCCAATACTAATTAACGGGGAATATTTTTAATAAAATGTCAATACTAATACTGTTTTATAAATATAAAAGCTTGTTGCAATGGCAACCACAGGTTTTTGAAAGCCTTTCTTGCAGTTAGTTGACCCTTTCCCTCATACGACAATTCTGCAGCAGACGATTTTGAACATATTTTGTCAAAAAATAGAAAATCTCTATAATTGAATGGATAACCTATGACTAAAACTGTAAAACATTGTGGTTAAAGGAGAAATTGCTTTTTTTGAGCAATTTCTTCTTTTCACTATGTTTTCAAAAAGCTGTCTGCAGCAGAGGCGTCAGAAAACGTCTACATGAGGGAAAGGGATAACAATGACTAGATATGTATCAACCTGCCATTTCCCACATCTACTCTTTCTGACGCCTCTGCAGCAGACGGCTTTTTAAAAACATAGTGACAACAGAAGAAATTGCACTTTTAGTCATAGGTTATCCATCCAATTATAGAGATTTTCTATATTTTGACAAACTATTTTCAAAGTTGTCTGCTGCAGAAATATCGTATGAGGGAAAGGCTGAACCATTTCCCACATCTAGACTCTTTCTGATGCCTCTGCTGTAGGTGAATTTTAAAAACATTGTGGCAATAAAGCAATTTTAAGCTCCATGAATTGTCTGTTAATTGTGCGTGCGTGCATCAACCTTTTGCTTCAAATGACTTCTCCTCCCTAACCACTTGGCCGATTGGGATGAAACTTCATAGGGAGAATCCTCTGAACGTCATCTCCTAAAATTCTTCAAATGTTATGGATCTATGCAAAATTCTGGTTTCAATGGCAACTGAAAGAAAACATATTTAAAATTCTTCTCCTAAACTTGTTCGCTAATTTTCAAATAATTTTTCAAATAAGTCACATTATTCAATAATTGCTTTTTCATTTATAGAAAGTTTCCGTACATTTGCCACTATATTTTTCAAAGTCGAATACTGCAATTTTGTTGTATGTGGAAAAGGGTTAATTTAAGTCAAATATATGAGAAATGGGTGTTTTGTTATGTTAACCGACAGCTTACTGCAAGAGGCTGCTAATTAGAAGTGTCGACTAACACAAGTTGGATTGTATATAATTAATCTCTTTAAAATAGTAACAGATTTTGTCATTAATCAAGCCTTGCACTGATACAACTATCTTACAGTGTGCACATTTTCTTTGGCACCTATACGGTCAACATCCATTGAAAAAGTTTTGACTGCAATTGTCTGATTATATTGCTTAGCAATTAATCCTGACTAAAAACAGTGGCACATATTCACAGGAAACTTGGTACACATGTTCCTAGAAATAATATGCCTGTCTATACAAAGTGACATATCTCTTACTTTATTAATTATTCAGTTATGCCCCTTTTAGACTTTCATGAAAATTCATGAAAAAGCAGACAAGCTTTGGCGTTCGCTCCGTGGCCCTCTTGTTATGCTTACATCGAGCCGTAATCATGTTATATCAACTTGATTGGCCTGTGTATTGCTATTATTAAAATGAGATTCAGGGTTTGCTCTGATCGACATTCACTCAATTGGTCTTCAGAGTATCTTTTAGTAATTCTATAAATATTGATTAGATTTTAGAAATATATTGGTTGATCTTAACCCTTTCCCTCATATAGACGCTTTTTGACACCTCTGCAGCAGACAGCTTTTTGAAAACATAGCGACAAAAGAAGAAATTGCTCAAAACAAGCAATTTCTCCTTTTGCCACAATATTTTCCACTTTTAGTCATAGGTTATCCATTCAATTATAGAGATTTTCCTTGTTTTGACAAAATATGTTCAAAGTCTGATTGTGGTTTTCAAAGTCATCTGCTGCAAATTTGATGTTTGTTGCAAAATCTGCTAAATGTCATAACTGTTTCAGACAAATTGATCTACCGTTTCTGACAATATGATCTACCCTATAACCTTAGCCACATCACATTAATAACAACCTGATAAATTCAAAATTTAAGACTAGCAAAATCTCCTTGTGACCTGACGGCTCAAGAGAGACTCGGATAAAGGATGGCATATGTAGGTAGCAGACCAGCATCTTCAAGGTCAAGGTCACACTGGGTCATTCTCTTAGGTTGTTCTAAGGTTGCAATTTTATGTCAAGATGTCTTCAGTCTTATTTGCAACTACATATACATTCTGCATACCAAAACCTTTACTGCCTGCCTGCTTGTAGCATTGTTGTCACCGTAACTTCAGGCAACGAGCAAGGAGTTTTTCCCCCTCTTGTTTTATACTTATCAACAGAGCTGTAAGGTAAGGGTCGTTTTGCATGCTCTGAAATCATTATTTGACCCATGATATAACTAACCCTAATGTTGAGACAACTTTGGGTTTGTCTGGATAAAATGACAGATAGTCTGATGAAAAGAGCTGCAAACCCTCCTTATCTGCACCTTTGCTGATCTTAAACCCTTACCCTCATACGACAATTCTGCAGCAGACGACTTTGAACATATTTTGTCAAAAAATAGAAAATCTCTATAATTGAATGGATAACCTATGACTGAAAGTGGGAAAACATTGTGGCAAAAGGAGAAATTGCTTGTTTTGAGCAATTTCTTCTTTTGTCACTATGTTTTCAAAAAGCAGTCAGAAAGCGTCTATATGAGGGAAAGGGTTAAGCTTTATGTTTTACAGTAATTTGGAAATATTCAAAATGCTTTCTCTTTTCTGAAAATCATAATATGTTGTTTGGGACTTGTTTGTTTTTATTGATAATATTGTATACAGTATGAGTGATGATGTTGTTTATAAGACCTTTTTATCCACTGCAACAAGCAATGTTACCAAAACAGATGACGTTTGATATCAGCAGTTACTTAAAGGAAGACCCTTGAAAATATTCTGGGAAAAATGTTTAAAATGTTCAATTTCCCCTTTTGCAACAATGTTTTAAATTCTTTATTAAAGTTTAAAAATTTAATTTCAAGTTTTTTGATTTTTTTTTAGATGTTTGAAGGCAGAATATTCTAAAAATAAAAGATATCATAATAATTTAAGGGTCTCTCACTTGTCCCTGTTGATAATTCTGTAAAAATTTAAATTTTAAGAATTAACATAGTGTGGAAAAAAAGGAATTTCTCATCATGCTATTTTTCCTGCCTTTTAACCCTTTCCCACATGCAATGAATGCAACAAATCAACAGAAGATGACATTGAAAACATCTAGGCAAAATAATGAAAAAATCTATATAAGGAAACGTTTTATTTTTTTTGGAAAGAGTTGTGGCAAAATGTTTCAAAAGTCATCTGCTGCACTAGAGGCATCAAAATGCATCTACATGTTTGAAAGGGTTGATGTTTATTTCATGCGTTTAGAATATTAAATGACTTTGAATTGTGATATTTCAGACGGAATTCTGGCTTGGAAAAAAGGTCTTGTTCTTATTATTTGTTTTTTAAAAGATTTGTTTTATCAGTATGAAAACGGCTCTGGTAACCTATTTTAGTTCTTTATCCTCATACGACAATTCTGCAGCAGACGACTTTGAACATATTTTGTCAACAAATAGGAAATATCTATAATTGAATGAATAACCTATGACTAAAAGTGGAAGACATTGTGGCAAAAGGAGAAATTGCTCGTTTTGAGCAATTTATTCTTTTGTCACTATGTTTTCAAAAAGCCATCTGCTGCAGAGGTGTCAGGTGGTGTCTATATGATGGAAAGGGTTAAATAATGCTGCTACAGATTGTTTTGTGAGTGGTGTTATTGTCTTACAAATCATGGTCCTGGTCTCTGTGAATAAATTGTCACACAAATGACCTTGAACCTCACTACTGGAGCCATTTTCATTTGATAAAGAGCATGCAGATTTGCAGTGTTACTTTTAGTGTTTCCTTACGGCTGTGTGACCTTTACTACTGATGCTGCTGTTTTAATTGTTTCTATGAGCTAACATGCAGGAAAACCTAACTTTGAACCTTTCCAATGAGAAAATGTTACCCTTCCCACGTTCAGGCTGTTCCTATTCCTCTTCAGCAGATAGCTTTTGAAATGATTGTGACAATAGGAGAAATTGCTCATGATGAGCAAATTCTCCTTTTGCCACGATTTTCACAACACAATTCAATAATTATTCTTTCATTATAAGAAATTCTCAATACTTTCGTCCAGATGATTTTGTGTGTCATTTGCTGCAGATTTGTTGTATGGAGGAATTTGGTTTGACACTTTTAAAGCTTGACGATTCAAACTTTAAATTTTGGATGTTGTACTTTGTTCTTGGGGTCAGCTTTGCTTAAAGTCTTATTGCCAGTTGTTAACCCTTTCCCATATATAGACACTTTCTGACGCCTCTGCAGCAGACGACTTTCTGAAAACATAGTGACAAAAGAAGAAATTGCTCAAAACGAGCAACTTCTCCTTTTGCCACAATGTTTTCCACTTTTAGTCATAGGTTATTCATTCAATTATAGAGATTTTCCATTATTTCTTTTGTCACTATAAGCTGTGCCCCGGTAGCTCAGTCGGTAGCGACGCGGGCTGTCAATCCAGGGGTTGTGAGTTTGAATCCCGGCTCTTCCAACTTTCTCTCCACCGATTGACAAAAGTCAATGCGACATGCGTCATTCGTCTTCCACCAATGGGCTAAGAAAACCAGGTAATGCATGTGTAGGTGAACTGTCCGCCGTGATATAACTGAGAAATTGTTAAAAACTCCAATCAATCCAATCAATCCAATCTTTTGTCACTATGTTTTCAAATGGCCGTCTGCTGCAGAGGCGTCAGAAAGCATCTAGATGCCTGATAGATCTTCTAATATTTTTGTGTAACATGTCTGCTTTGAAATCTTTACAGAAAAAATATTGTTAACATCTAGTTATATAGAATGGTTTTGTTACCAACTTTGAAAACATTGTGGGAAAAGAAGGAAGCTTATTAATGTTTGGAGCAACTTTGCCTTTCTCAATTATGTTTAAGAGTTAGTCTTCTGCTGCGTTAGATGCATCAGAAATTGTCTGTAACAGAATAATGGTTCAATGTCTTATATTGCTTCTGATTCTCAAGACAGGTTTGCATGAAGCACTGAAAAACACAATAGAAATTGAATAGAAATACCATAGTATGTTTTTACATTCTAAATTAGTATTCCCCATGTTTTTTTCTCTATCTCCTTTATTATTATAGATTCGATCTATAAGTATATCTTTACATGTAGAAAGTAAAAAGGTCTTTAGCATCTCTTTTCCTTATACAGACAACTTTAGATACATTGGCAGCAAAAGATTTGTTAAAACAATGTTACAAAATAAGGAGAAAATACGTGAAATGAAGATGTTTTCCATGAAAACAAGCCATAGCGTATTCATAATGTAGATACTAATGGACAATGTATGTAACTTAGTTGCATACAGTTCAAGGTTATATTAAACAGTGTTGATATACAAGTTAACATCTGGATCAACACTGGTACAAAATGCTGTGATTGAGATAGATTCTCAATATTTCCTTTTATACAAACAATCTTGCTTACTCCCTGGTGATGATTATATATGCTATATACTTTTCCTCAGATTTAATTTTTTTCAAGAACACTAAGTCTTGAAATATTCCATCTGAATAGAGTGTAATTTGTAACACTATGCTAGAACAGTATCACCAATGGTCAGTCTAGATCATTATTATGCGTATTAACCTGTACCCTCCTATAGACGCTTTCTGACGCCTCTGCAGCAGACGGCTTTTTGAAAACATAGTGACAAAAGAAGAAATTGCTTAAAACAAGCAATGTTTCCTTAAAATTGACACCTGATGTTTTCCACTTTTAGTCATAGGTTATCCATTCAATTATAGAGATTTTCTATTTTTTGACAAAATATGTTCAAAATCGTCTGCTGCAGTATTGTCCTATGAGGGAAAGGGTTAATTTTCTTCAAACATTTTCAGCTTGGTAAAGTTTCAGATAGATCTTTCCCACCTCGAGATGCATTATGACGCATCTATGTCAGTAGACAACTTTAGAAATATTGCATGTGCCATTGCCATTTTGCCATGATTACATTTATATAGATTTTCCATATTTTTGCCTGGATATAGTCGTCTGCTGCAGATTTGTTGTATATAATGGGAAGGGTTAGCATATCAGGGGAGAGTATAATGCCACTTAGTTAACCCTTTCCCACTTGCAGACACATTTTGATGCATGATGCAGCAGACTTATGTTTGAGAAAATTGTGCAAAAGTATGGAAACTCTGTATATATAAATGAAAGAACAATTATTTAATAAAGTTGAAAACATTGTGGTAAAAGGAGAAGCTACTATTTATGAGCAATTTCTCAATTTGTCTGAATATTTTTGAAAGTAACTGTCTCCTGCAGAGGTGTCAGAAAGCGTCTTGTCTGTTTGTGAGGGATACATCATTACTAGGAGATTGTCTGCTTGGTAAACGTCTTGGGAACATTAACCCTTTCCCTCATATAGACGCTCTCTGACACCGCTGTAGCAGACAGCTTTTTGAAAACATAGTGACAAAAGAGGAAATTGCTCAAAACGAGCAATTTCTCCTTTTGCCACAATCTTTTCACCTTTTCGTCATAGGTTATCCCTTCAGTTATAGAGATTTTCTATTTTTTGACACAATATGTTCAAAGTCGTCTGTTGCAGAATTTGTGTATGAAAGAAAGGGTTTAGTAACTAAGATCACAGGCAGCTGTCGCGTTGAATGGTCACTAATTGAAGAAAACTGAAAAATGCACTTTCTTATATACTGTTAATAATCAATATACAAGACAGTGTAAGTCTTGTTTACAATTTTCATTAATTAGTGCATGACCATTCAACTTGGGGGCTGCCTTCGTCTCAAGATTTGAATTAAAGTCTTTACACAGAGTTGTAATCATTGTGGGAAAAGGAGAAATGGTTTGTTCTGAGCAATTTCGATCTCCTTTTCTCAAAATGTCTCCCAAAGATAGCTTATGCAGTAAATCTCGGAACTTAAAGTTGTCTGTATCATACAAAGGATTAAGATTGCTGCATAGACCTCAAGTTAATCTTACCTTTCTGAAATAGATATTTTATTTTTTTATATTGCTGCATACTCTACCTCAAGCTTATCTTACCTTTCTGAAATAGATATTTTTTATTTTTTTTTGTATGTTAATTTAACCAATATAAATTGTACACATTTTTTAAAAAATAATTTAACATTTTGTCCCTTTGCGTTGATCTGTAGTGAATTAATACTGTACATTAACATTCTGTATTTGGTTGATTTAACCCTATCCCTCATATAGACGCTTTCTGACGCCTCTGCAGCAAACGGCTTTTTGAAAACATAGTAACAAAAGACAAAATTGCTCAAAACGAGCAATTTCTCCTTTTATCACAATGTTTTCCACTTTTAGTCAATGGTTATCCATTCAATTATAGATTTTTTTCTATATTTTGACAAATTATGTTCAAAGTCGTCTGCTGCAGAATTGTCGTATGAGGGAAACAGTTACAATAAGATCATATCCTAGTACTGACTGACTATTCACAAAGCACTCTTCCAAAATCTATTCTGAGACTTTCAAATTGTTGTTAGACCTATATATTATGCTAAACAATTACAGCTGAAAGAAATACTTATAGTGTGCTATTTGAATTAATATGGGTTTAACTTTTTTCCACTTACAGCCAATCTGCAGCAGACGACTTTTAAAGTGTTTTTGCAGAAACATGGAAAAGCTCCGTTAATGCATTGTATGTTTATTGAACAGAGTTGAAAACATAATGGCAAATTTGTCATTTTAAGTAATATATCCTTTTGCCATAATGTAGGCAAAAATCATTCGGTGCAATTAAACATGTCAAATTGTGCCTGCAAATTGGAAAGGGGTTAAAAAACTTATAATCTTGTGTTTTGTAGAGAGTTCCACTCTATTCAAAATCAATATAAAATCAATTACACATATTGAGTATTTCTTTATATATACTGTTGCCGTTTATTGTTACATGAATAAACAGAAAAAATCATTACAATATTTACAAAGATACTTAAATATTTTAAAAATAGATGGACTTTTAACCTTACAGTTAATACAAATACAAGATTTTTCTTTGTAAAACATGTTCTTAATATAACTATATTATTTCCATATGTATAAAGATTGTCCCCCGGACTCCTAAGTTTGGTGGTTATTACGTCAGATGACCTGTGGAATGGCTACCAACTGTTGTATTGGTTACCCAATTAAATGCTGGTTATGACTTTGTGAGGTTTTATCTGCTTTGAATATCTGAAGAAAAACAGTCACATCTGAAAAATTGAAAGTACATTTTGTCAATAGTGTGACAAAAGAAGAAAAATGTTCATTAGGAACAATTTCTCCTTTACCACAATTGATGTTTAGAACTCTATTCTATATAACTATTTCATTCATAATGAGATCTTGGACAATTTTGCTTAGATGTTTTCAAAGTCGTCTGCTGCAGTATTGTTGTAATACTTGTGGGAAAGTGGTTAATATGGAGTTTATTTGTATATTTCAGCCATCATATTGGTGTGGATCAAAGGTCAGTGATAAGGACGATCAGAGTGCTGACCTGGCCTCCATGGACCCAAAACTTTTTGAGAGAGACCCACCCGATACCTCAGTAGGCATCTCAATCCGTCACCTTAGAAAGGTAAATTTGGCTTTTAACTAAACCTTACATCAGCTTCCTTTTAGAATTGTGTTCTATAATAGCCATGGACAGTCTATAATAGCCATGGACAGTCAGAAGAAACTTTGGATAAAGTTAGCTTGGCCTTTTATGTAAAGTCTATATAAGACTGGATTTGAGATGATAGCTGTTTGTGCCCAAGCTTGATCGATAGTTAGAAGACTGATTTTCGTTGATAAGGAGATATTATTAAGTTATAGCTGCATATTTCAACCTGACGTTTCAGACAGTCTGCTTTTAAAAGTTGCCTTCTATTACTGAGACAAAAATAGTTGTCAGTACATGGAAAGCTCTTTCTACATTACAACAAATCTGCTGCAGATGACTTTGAAAAACATGGAAGTTTGGTTATTGAATGAAGTTGAAAAACATTTTGACAAAAGGTCAAATTGCTTCTCATGAGCACTTCCTCCATGATGGCAACATTGTTTCCAAAGACTTAGGTGCTTCAACAAGTGGAAAAGGATTAACCCTTCCCACATAAAGAAAATGTGCAGCAGACGACTTTGAAAACATCTGAACAATAATATTGAAAATCTCCCTAAATGAAGACATACTTGCTCTTTTTCAGCAACTTCTTCTTTTGTCACAAAGTTTTCAATAGTCGTCTGCTGTATAGGCGTCAAAAAGCAACTGTATGTGGGAAAGGGTTAATATCAATGAACCCTAATCCTTTGTCTAAATCCAGGGATCATGATTTGAATTCTTAACCCTTTCCTTCATACGACAATTCTGCAGCAGACGACTTTGAACATATTTTGTCAAAACATAGAAAATCTCCATAATTGAATGGATAACCTATGACAAAAAGTGGAAAACATTGTGGCAAAAGGAGAAATTGCACGTTTTGTGCAATTTCTTCTTTTGTCCCTATGTTTTCAAAAAGCCGTCTGTTGCAGAGGCATCAGAAAGCGTCTATATGAGGGAAAGGGTTAAATTGTTTCCCACATACAACAATTCTGCAGCAGACAACTTTGAAAACATCTAGTCAAACATATGGAAACCTCTTTAACCCTTTCCCTCATACGACAATTCTGCAGCAGACGACTTTGAACATTTTTTTTCAAAAAATAGAAAATCTCTATAATTGAATGGATAACCTATGACTAAAAGTGGAAAACATTGCGGCAAAAGGAGAAATTGCTTGTTTTGAGCAATTTCTTCTTTTGTCACTATGTTTTCAAAAAGCGTCTATATGAGGGAAAGGGTTAAATTGTTTCCCACATACAACAATTCTGCAGCAGACAACTTTGAAAACATCTAGTCAAACATATGGAAATCGCTTTAACCCTTTCCCTCATATAGACGCTTTCTGACGGCTCTGCTACAGACGGCTTTTTGAAAACATAGTGACAAAAGAAGAAATTGCACAAAACGTGCAATTTCTCCTTTTGCCACAATGTTTTCCTCTTTTTGTCATAGGTTATCCATTCAATTATGGAGATTTTCTATATTTTGACAAAATACATTCAAAGTCGTCTGCTGCAGAATTGTCGTATGAGGGAAAGGGTTAAATGGAGGTATAATAACTGGGAAAAAAAGTTGAAAATATTGTGACATGAGGAGAAAGTGCTCATTCTGAACAATTTCTCCCTCTGCCACGATGATGGTTTTGAAAGTAGTCTGCTGCAGAGGCATCAGAAAATGTATGCGTTGGAAAGGGTTATAGTAAATCAGAAGTCTCATTTTTAGCCGAGAGCATACTCTCGAGAGTGTTATATCCATTTGCCAGTATAATGTTCCATACTTTATTATATAAATATTGCATGGATTCCAGTGTGACAGTACATATTGTCAACATGAGAAAAATACTGTTACCCGAGGTGAAGCCGAGGTTATTCTGTACCTTTGTAGGGGAGGTGAACATGGGTAGCAGGGCTGTACAAAAAAAAAATTCAGCCACTTGTCCAGGACAAGTGACTTTGAGAATGCCACTTGTCCTGTTAAGATTCTCACTTGTCCCACTTTTCTGCAAACCAAGTTTAACATGCGACAAATTTAAGAATTGTGTGGTAGCCCGGATCGCGGTTTCTTGAGTGTTTTATTTGTTTTTTAGTGGGTTATTTTCTAGTTCTGTATAAAGATAACATTAAGAGCACACACTGTACATGATTTAAGGGTACTGACCAATTCAAATAACATTATTGCAAAAGACCTGTAGTGCATCATTCAGTTAAAAAAAATGAAATTTGGAAAAGAGATTATTTTTCACTAGGTTATTTGAAATATTCTGCATAAAATGTATGTATTTTATCCATATTTACAAATGATTCAAAAGCTATTGACAGAAATGTTAAACTTGAGACAACATAGTCAAATGATGCAATAGCACTTTTCAAATTGAAGATAACAAAATAATAAGGTCACCGATTTAGGTCCCTCACCGAAACAGGGCAGTGTTCGATATCAGGGTCAGTTTTACAAAGAAAGACATTGATAAATTCAATTTTATTAACCAAAAGTCAAATTTATCAGGTTCAATGTAGTTAATAAATCAAAAAATCTTGTCAAAAAAAATGAAAGACAACAAAACGTTAAATTTGTTTCATGTGTTGCGGTCAATCTCATTAAAATCATCTCCTATTAACGCTACGCATTTACATTTAGTCAGATCGTGTACTTTAGTCAGATTGGTGTTGCGGTATTATTCGCAGCATAACCGCCATTTTGATGATTGCGCAATGTTAATCATGGTTCCCTACTTTGAGAATTAGAAATCGGTAAACAGCGTTGAATGTAAACATCGGGGTCGTCAAGGTCGCGAATGTCATTCACCCAATTTCTCATTTCATCCAATGAAATCGCAACTATTAAGTCATATGATTTTTTTCCCCGCCATTTATGCTAATTAATTTTGGTAAACAAAGCCGTGATTGGGCAATTATCATACTCGGGAATCATTTATATATTTCATTCCAAACAATTTTCTTTGTGTCCCTGATATTACGAATATTATGTCGATCTTGAAGGTATTTCAAATTGATAAACGGCACGATAATTTTTAGCAGTCGTCGTATTGTCTTTAATTTGGATCGAATTTATTTTATTAACTTCTGCATGGCGAAAATTTCTTACAAGTCTTTCTGAACCGGTTTGCACCAGTTTGCAAACATCGCATACCGAAAGTAGAAATATGGATCAAAATACATTTAAGGGAATATTTTAATGAGACCGATCCATAGGTAATTCCCTAGCTTTCATGAAATAACACAGCCCCAAGGAACAATTGTCACTTATGATTGGACAGCCTTATTGGATACATATATATCACGTTAATCGACTATTAATTTACTGACGCGATTCGGTTGGCTGAAATCACTCGATCTGACAGGTGGGTAACTCCGCCTACTGTTATTGATTTGTTATGGTCACGCGCGAGTGGTTTTTCGCATAGTCAAATTTATACACGACAGACATGTGTGTTAGTAATTAAGCCGGGTTACCAGACACAGTAATTTACATTCACTGTTACGTAAATGGGTTGATATAATGGGACGTGGATTTTTGGAAAATGCCACTTGTCCGGGACTGAGATGTTGCAATTAGCGACTTGCCCGATGCGATTTATGACTTGTCCCGGGCGTCGGGCTATGGGATTTGTACAGCCCTGGGTAGATCTACTACAATGTAACACACACATATGAATATACCGGTTAACAGTATACTGTTACATGGCACGCGCGTCTAAAAGGTGACATTATTGTTTGAAATGACGTCATGCATGTGCATAACCAACAGTTTAACGCGCGTGCCAATGTAACAGTATACTGTTAACCGGTCAAAAACGTACTGTTAGCATGAGACAGTAAGAAATTGCCCATGATGAGTATAATTATGAGAATTTAACATTACAAAGTCAAGTGAGGTATAATAAAGTGCTTTATTTACTCACTATTTCTGGAATAATCAAGTAATTAAGATTTTATTAATCAATATGTTCTGGTTATTATAAATATTTGAATATCAATTGAAATAGGTTGTGAACTACTGGTCTTGTTTGCCTTATCAATTTTACATGTCAACCCTTTTCCTCATGCAGGCGATTGTTGACACATCTGCAGCAGATGACTTTTGAAAACATTAAATGAGCAATTTCTTCTTTTTCCACAATGTTTTCAACTCTATTCAAAGTCATCTGCTGCAGATTTGTTGTATCAGGGAAAGGGGGTTCAAGTTCATGTAGATCTTCCAGGAACACCAGTTGTAATCCCGCTTTCCCTCATATAGACGCTTTATGTCGCCTCTGCAGCAGATGCATGCTTTTTGAAAACGTAGTGACAAAAGAAGAAATTGCTCAAAACAAGCAATTTCTCCTTTTGCCACAATGTTTTCCACTTTTAGGTTATCCATTCAGTTAACGAGATTTCCTATTTTTTGACAAGATAAGTTCAACGTCGTCTGCTTCAGAATTGTCGTATGTGGGAAAGGGTTAATCTCCCTTTCCCACATACGGCAAATCTGAAGCAATCAACCAAATCTATGAAAGAACATTTAGTATTTACAATTAATGAATTAATCTGAAAAATTTTGTAGCAAAAGGAGCAATTGCTCATTATGAGCAAATTCATATTTGCCACAATGTTTTCAAAATGTATCTGTATGTGAGAAGGGGTTAGTTTATGATAAGTGTAGATACAGATGTATTTACATAGATAAGCCATCTGATCTTATAGTATACACTTGTTGTCAGAAGCTGGCTGGTAGTACTGTTTGGAAAAGAGTGAAGAACCAGATCAGGTTGTGCAGATGTGCAGGTTGATCTGAATCTATGCGTGTTGGTTTTCCTTGGGTGATAATCTCTTTTGAATGAAATTTAAATAAATTATATGAAGTTATGGTCATTATGCTGTGACCCTCCATTTCCAAATGTTTTTAGTTCTAATCATACATCTAGGATATATATTTGTATTTCAAATGACTTTCCCTCATATAGACGCTTTCTGACGCCTCTGCAGCAGACGGCTTTTTGAAAAACATAGTGACAAAAGAAGAAATTGCACAAAACGTGCAATTTCTCCTTTTGCCACAATGTTTTCCAGTTTTCGTCATAGGTTATCCATTCAACTATAGAGATTTTCTATGTTTTGACAAAAAATGTTCAAAGTCGTCTGCTGCAGAATTGTTGTATAAGGGAAAGGGTTAAGTATGGTAATTATACTGCGACCCGGACCATTTCCAAATGTTTTTTTAGTACTAATATGATATATACGGGTATTTGTATTTTAAATGACTTTGCCTTCTTTGTAGACATTCTCATCCGGACTAACGGCAAATTGTTGTGGAAAACCTGTAAGACATTCAAACTCTGTTTGGTGGAATAGACTCATCTTATAATACCATATAGGAGTCGGGGGGAAAAGGAGCAAGTTGGCTTTCAGAACAATTTATAGGTTCAGATCAATCTGTGCACATCTACTCCTTCTCAACAGAATCTATACAAGTTGACAGAAGCTTCTTACAAAGTAAATGATACGTGAACAGTGGAGATCTGGATCTGCAATGTTCCTAAAAGTCAATTTGTACCTTCTTCCCATGAATGGACTTCTATATACTTTTGTCTTCATTATTGAAGTGGCATGGACTGTGGCTTCATACAGATATCTGTATAATGGTTTTTTGCCATACTTTATTGATAGTCAACTTAAATTATGCTTAATAATTCATACATATTGAGTGTATACTGAAAATGCATGAATATAGTTACAGATTGTTGTCACAATTTCATCTATTAAAAGCTGTCATACCTAAAAAGAAAATGCACAACTGATCCGGACATTATGTACCCTGCAATCCATTAACTTTTCCCACATTCAACAAATATGCAGCACTATATATATATATAGACTTAGAAAATATCTATAGATGGTTAAACCATAAAACCTTTTAATTTAATAAAGTTTATTGTTGACTATGCAGTACAGTCCTTGTCATTCCAAATCATGAGATAATTTCTCACCTTGGCTTTAACCCTTTCTTCATATAGACGGCTTTTTGAAAACATAGTGACAAAAGAAGAAATTGCTCAAAACAAGCAATTTCTCCTTTTGCAACAATGTTTTCCACTTTAAGTCGTGGCATAATTATATATATGCATTCAATAAAAAGATTTTCTATTTTTTGACAAAATCTGTTCAAAATCGTCTGCTGCAGAATTGTCATATGAGGGAAAGGGTTAACCATGATTCATACATAAAGACACATTTTGACCCATCAGCAGCTGATGACTTTTCAAAACATTGAGGCAATTAAAAGAGAATATAATTGCTTATAATCAACACTTTATCCTTTTGCCACCATGTTTTCAATTATTTCAATAACTTTGCTTTTATCTATAGAGATTTCCCATATTTGAGTGCTGTTGCTTGAACCCTTTCCCTCATACGACAATTCTGCAGCAGACGACTTTGAACGCATTTTGTCAAAACATAGAAAATCTCCATAATTGAATGGATAACCCTATGACAAAAAGTGGAAAACATTGTGGCAAAATGGAGAAATTGCATGTTTTGTGCAATTTCTGCTTTTGTCATTATGTTTTCAAAAAGCCGTCTGCTGCAGAGGCGTCAGAAAGAGTCTATATGAGGGAAAGGGTTAAATGTCATCCGCTGCAGATCTGTTAGATATGGGAAAGGGTTAAATTATGAACATCTGACCTAATCATAATGTGAAACATGTTAATGGATTGCTTGGTATAGCATTTAAGATTCAGTGTCTTTTACTTTTCCTATCAATTTGGTTTTTCCCCCTTAGATTTTCTAATTGATTTTGATTCTTTTTTTTTTATTCTTTTTATGCTCTTGCCTTGGTCAATGGTCTTTTAACCTCTTGAAATCTGTATGGGAAAATATTGTGTTGGACGAGTTCCTTCGGCTGAGTTGCCTGGGCTTGCGAGGGAAGAACTTCCCCGAATGTACGAGTCCAAACACAATAGATTCCCATAATCATGCAATAACTTTTTAGCTCACCTGAGCACGAAGAGCTCAAGATGAGTTATTGTGATCAACTTTTGTCCGGTTTCCGGCGTGCGTTGTCCGTCAACATCTTCTTCTCAGTAACCAGTGGGTCAATTGGGATGAAACTTCACAGAAAGCATCCTCTCAATAACCTCACCAGAATCCCTCTAAATTTGTGGGACCACTGCAGAATTCTGTTTCCATGGCAACTAAACGAAAGAAACTTTAAAATTATTCTTCTCCCTAACTGGTTGGCCGATTTTCAAACAATTTTGTAGAAATGTTCCTTGGATGGCCCTCTATCAGATTCCTTCAAGCCATGTTGATTGATCAAAAAACATGGCTACCAGGGGGCGGGGCTATTTTGCCTTATATGGCTATAGTAAAAACTTCTCCTCCTCCGAAAGTGTCAGGCCGATTTTCAAACAATTTTGTAGAAATGTTCCTTGGATGGCCCTCAATCAGATTCCTTCAAGCCATGTTGATTGATCAAAAAACATGGCTACCAGGGGGCGGGGCTATTTTGCCTTATATGGCTATAGTAAAAACTTCTCCTCCTCCGAAAGTGTCAGGCCGATTTTCAAATAATTTTGTGGAAATAATCCTAGCGTAAACTTCTATCGGATTCCTTCAAGCCATGTTGATTGGTCAAAAATTATGGCCGACAGGGGGCGAGGCTATTTTGCCATATAGGTATTCAGTGAAAACTTAAAAAATCTTCTCCGACGAAAGTGTCAGGCTGATTTTCACATAATTTTGTTGAAATGTTCCTGTGGTTACCCTCTATCAGATTCCTTCAAGCCATGTGGAGTTGTTGAAAACATGGCCACCAAGGGGCAGGGCTATTTTGCCTTAGATGGCTATAGTGAAAACTTAAAAGAATCTTTTCCAACAAAAGTATCTGGCCAATTTTCAAATTATTTAGTAAAAATGTTCCATGGTGACTTTCTATCAGATTCCACCAAACCATGTTGATTGGTCTTAAAATATGGCTGCCAGGGGAGCGGGTCTGTTAGCTGTATACTGGCTTTAGTGAAAACTTTAAAAATCTTCTCCTCCCAAACTATTTGGCCTATTTTCAAATAATTCTGCAGAAATGTTCCTTGGGTGACACTTTACAAGATTCCTTTAAGCCATGGTGATTGGTCTCAAAACATGGCCACTAGGGGGCAGGGCTGTTTGGAGATTTAATTTTTGCCTAATGGCAGTGGAGTGATACTGGCCCTCTCGGGCCTTGTATAAGCTTACCTGATCACAAAATGAGTTAATGTGGCTGACTGTGTGGTTGGCATGACAAATCACATTGCATAAGTCAGGTGAGCGATCCAGGGTCATCATGGCCCTCTTCAGGTTGTTTATTATATAATTTGATATTGGCTATTTAAAATTTGTTGTGTTGTTTGTTTTAAACACTGCATCATTTAAAAAATTAACACTCGTTTTTCGTTTTTGATTGTTTAGATAAATGAGCATTAACGATCTATTGCGCAATTATACCCTCCTTTCCGATGGATGCTAGGGTCGTGGAAGATTTAATTAACAAACTGCCATTGTTGTTGACTCGAAATTGAATCGTCAACAAAATGATATGTAATGCTTTTTCTAACAGTGTTTTTCATTAAGAACTCGTTTATTATCTTATTCTGGTCTTTACGCCTGGATATTTGTGTTCTTTATTACGATTTAGATGTACTTTTGACCTAGCATTTATAATGTTCAGTAAAGCAAACACACATCTTCTATACTGTGTTGGTAAACTTCACATCGGAGGATAACAAAATAAATCTGAAGACCTACCTTTAACCCTTTCCCTCATACGACAATTCTGCAGCAGACGACTTTGAACATATTTTGTAAATCTCTATAATTGAATGGATAACCTATGACTAAAAGTGGAAAACATTGTGGCAAAAGGAGAAATTGCTTGTTTTGTGCTATTTCTTCTTTTGTCACTATGTTTTCAAAAAGCCGTCTGCTGCAGAGGCGTCCGAAAGTGTCTATATGAGGGAAAGGGTTAAACAATCATTTGCTTATTCACCCTAGCAATTATGAATCCCTCATTTTTAGCTCCACTGGCTGAAAGCCAGTCGAGCTTATGTCATGGCGAATTGTCCGTCGTGCGTGCGTGCGTGCGTTAACTTTTTCCTTTAAACGACTTCTTCTCCCTAACCACTTGGCCAATTTGGTTGAAACTTCATGGGAAGCATCCTCTCAATGTCCTCTACTAAATTCCTTCAATTTTTTTTGATCCATTCAAAATTCTGGTTTCCATGGCAACCGAAAGAAAAAAATAGTGAGAACTTAAAAAATCTTCTTCTCCGAAAGTGTCAGGCCGATTTTCAAATAATTTTGTAGAAATGTTCCTTGGGTGACCCTTTATTAGATTCCTTCAAGAAATTTTGATTGGGCGAAAAACATGGCCGCCAGGGGGCGGGGCTTTTTTGCCTTATATAGCTATAGTGAAAACTTAAATAATCTTCTTCTCAAAAAGTGTTCAGCAGATTTTCAAATAATTATGTAGAAATGTTCCTTAGATGACCCTCTATCAGATTCCTTCAAGCCAAGTTGATTGGTCGAAAAACATGGTCGCCAGGGGGGGCGGGGCTATTTTGCCTTATATGGCTATAGTGAAAACTTAAAAAATCTTCTTCTCCGAAAGTGTCAGGCCGATTTTCAAATAATTTAGTAGAAATGTTCCTTGAATGACCCACTTTCAGATTCCTTCAAGCCATGTTGATTGGTCGAAAAACATGGCCGCCAGGGGGCGGGGCTATTTTGCCTTATATGGCCAAAGTGAAAACTTAAAAAATCTTCTTCTCCGAAAGTGTCAGGCCGATTTTCAAATAATTTAGTAGAAATGTTCCTTGAATGACCCACTTTCAGATTCCTTCAAGCCATGTTGATTGGTAAAAAAACATGGCCGTCACAGGGCGGGGCTATTTTGCCTATATGGCTAAAGAGCAAACTTAAAAAATCTTCTCCTCCAAAAGTGTCAGGCCGATTTTCAAATAATTTTATAGAAATGTTCCTTGTGTGAACCTTAATTAGATTCCTTCAAGAAATGTTGATTGGGCGAAAAACATGGCCGCCAGGGGGCGGGGCTTTTTTGCGTTATATAGCTATAGTGAAAACCTAAAACATCTTCTTCTCCGAAAGTGTTCAGCCGATTTTCAAATAATTTTGTAGAAATGTTCATTGGATGACCCTCTATCAGATTCCTTCAAGCCATGTTGATTGGTCGAAAAACATGGCCGCCAGAGGGCGGGGCTATTTTGACTTATATGACCATAGTGAAAACTTAAAAAATCTTCTCCTCCGAAAGTGTCAGGCATATTTTCAAATAATTTTGCAGAAACATTCCTTTGGTGACACTCTACAAGATTCCTTTAAGCCATGGTGCTTGGTAAAAAAAATAGCCACCACGGGGCAGGGCTGTTTGGAGATTTTATTTTTGCCTTATGGCCGTGGAGCGATACTGGCCCTCTTGGGCCTCTTGTTTGATACACTTATAATAGATTGTCAATGACAATCAAAAAAGCTTTGTAGCGTACGTCCTTACAATCGAGCAATTATATATTATTGATCTACACGTCACATTATTATGTCAGAAACTACGTTGTTATTTACAAACACAGCTATTGCTATAAATAGACCAGATTGTGTGTTTTTTATGTCGATTTTTCACTATGTGTCATCTATGAAAGATGTACCAAACACTGTACTAAACAGTATAACCACAGTTTTTTGCTAGGACTATCAGAGACTGGAACCCCCTTCCTCCGGCCCTTACGCAGATCATGTCTGTAGACTGATTCAAGTCCTATCTGCAGTCATACACAGCCTTAACCAACACTAATGTTTTTTATTTCATTTTTATTTTTTAAATATGCCTAATTGATGTTTTTTTAACCATTTTGATGGTGTTACTTAATTACGATGCACTTAGAGCCCTAGGCAGTTATAAAGTAGAAGTAGAAGTTAGATTGTCTTTTCAGATATTTTCAAATTTCATGGAATGTTTTCCGATTAAATGTTCAATATGCCAGATATGACATTTTACTTCTCAAAGCCGTTGACTCTTAACCCTTTCCCTCATACAACAATTCTACAGCAGACGACTTTGAACATATTTGTCAAAAAATGGAAAATCTCTATAATTGAATGGATAACTTATGACTAAAAGTGGAAAACATTGTGGCAAAAGAAGAAATTGCTCGTTTTGAGCAATTTCTTCTTTTGTCACTATATTTTCAAAAAGTCGTCTGTTGCAGAGGCGTCAGAAAGCGTCTATATGAGGGAAAGGGTTAAACACACATCAGGTTTTTTCAAATATGATTTTGTATGATTTAATTGCACATTACTGCAGCTTTTTAGAATTTGGTTTATTCCCTATTTTTAGTTTTTGTACCTTTTTGGTTGTTAGCTGCATAATATGCAGTACACAGATTTTCTGTTCAAGATGTTCTGTATATATGCATAAAGCACAGAAGGGTGTTGTAGTACTGCTGGCATCACAGTCTGTTTAACCACATACAGCAAATATGCACAAGATGACTGAAAGCATTTTGGCAAAATATGTGAAACATCTCTGTAAATGAAAGAATATTTATTGAATAGTCAGTTGAAAACATTGTGAATAGAGTTGAAAAAGTTGTAACAAAAGAAAACATTGCTTATTATGAGCAATTCGACCTTTTGTCACAATGTTTTCAAAATTCAAAATTCTTGATGTTTACAAACTGTGCTATATTTCTTTCTATCTGTGACCTTGACCCCTTAAGACATAGAACATGTTAGATGAGAGCTTACTTGGGGATATTTACTTATCAAACTTATACTTGCGCATTCTTTCAATTGTAACATATTCTTCTTCTGACTTTTCAAAGCAGACTTTGACTCTAAAAATAATCTTTAAAGCCATATTGATTGAAAAACATAGGTATAATTTTATGCACCATTAGACAGGGGGTAAAATGATAGCATTTCGAAACTCTTCATCTCTGTCCGTGCTTTTCTTATTCTTAATGAAGTTTGTAGAAATGATCCTCAGATTATTACTTTAAGTGTTCAAGCCATTTTGATTTGTTGAAAAACAGAGCCACCAGCCAGTCTGCATCAGAAAAGGAGTAAAATGGCAAAACTCTTTTTAAGTTCTTGTCTATGTTGAACATTATAAATAGGGCAGAAAGGTTCCTGAGGTGATTCTCTACAAAGTGTGTTCAAATTATTTTGATAGGTATAAAAATCCATGGCTGCTACGGGAATTGGACATGTTGCGCCTATAATGCGGATTCTTTTTAAATGGGAAAGGGTTAAGTTGCATTAATCTGAATAATTTAATGTCCTGTAAATTTTTAGCTCACCTGAGCTTTGCTCAAGGTGAGTTATTGTGATCGCCTTTTGTCCGGCGTGCGTCGTGCGTCAACTTCTTCTCCTCAATAACCAGTGGGTCAATTTGGATGAAACTTCACAGAAAGCATCCTCTCAATGACCTCACCAGAATTCCTTCAAATTTTGGGATCCATGCAAAATTCTGGTTTCCATGGCAACGAAACCGAAAAAACTTCAAAATTCTTCTTCTCCCCAAACTGGTTGGCAGATTTTCAAATAATTTTGTAGAAATGTTCCTTAGATGACCCTCTATCATATTCCTTCAAGCCATGTTGATTGGTCGAAAAACATGGCCGCCAGGGGGGGCGGGGCTATTTTGCCTTATATGGCTATAGTGAAAACTTAAAAAATCTTCTCTCCTCCGAAAGTGTCAGGCCCGATTTCAAATAATTTTGTAGAAATGTTCCTTGGGTGACCCTCTATCAGATTCCTTCAAGCCATGTTGATTGGTCGAAAAACATGGGTGGTGGGGCTATTTTGCCTTATATGGCTATAGTGCAAACTTAAAAAATCTTCTCCTCCAAAAGTGTTAGGCCGATTTTCAAATAATTTTGTAGAAATGTTCCTTGGGTGATCCTCTATCAGATTCTTTCAAGCCATGTTGATTGGTCAAAAAACATGGCCGCCAGGGGGCGGGGCTATTTTGCCTTTTATGGCTATAGTGAAAACTTAAAAAATCTTCTCCTCCATAAGTGTCGGGCCGATTTCCAAATAATTGTGTAGAAATGTTCCTTGGGTGACCCTCTATCAGATTCCTTCAAGCCATGTTGATTGGTCGAAAAACATGGCCGCCAGGGGGCGGGGCTATTTTGCCTTATATGGCCAAAGTGAAAACTTAAAAAATCTTCTCCTCCGAAAGTGTCAGGCTGATTTTCAAATAATTTTGTAGAAATGTTCCTTAGATGACCCTCTATCAGATTCCTTCAAGCCAAGTTGATTGGTCGAAAAACATGGTCGCCAGGGGGGGCGGGGCTATTTTGCCTTATATGGCTATAGTGAAAACTTAAAAAATCTTCTTCTCCGAAAGTGTCAGGCCGATTTTCAAATAATTTAGTAGAAATGTTCCTTGAATGACCCACTTTCAGATTCCTTCAAGCCATGTTGATTGGTCGAAAAACATGGCCGCCAGGGGGCGGGGCTATTTTGCCTTATATGGCCAAAGTGAAAACTTAAAAAATCTTCTTCTCCGAAAGTGTCAGGCCGATTTTCAAATAATTTAGTAGAAATGTTCCTTGAATGACCCACTTTCAGATTCCTTCAAGCCATGTTGATTGGTCAAAAAACATGGCCGCCAGTGGGCAGGGCTATTTTGCACTATATGGCTATAGTGAAAACTTAAAAAATCTTCTCCTCCAAAAGTGTCTGGCCGATTTTCAAATAATATTGTAGAAATGTTCCTAGGGTGACCCTCTATCAGATTCCTTCAAGCCAAGTTGATTAGTCGGAAACTATGGCTGCCATGGGGCGGGGCTTATATAGGTAAAGTAAAAAAAAAAATCAGGTGAGCGATTCCAGGGCCATCATGGCCCTCTTGTTATCTTAAAGAGCACCTTCCCAGGTGAGGTATCCTGGGCGGGCCTCATGGATACCTTGTTCATCTTAATGCAAGTGTCCTATCTATTTTATTATACCCACTTCGAAGTAGAGGGCGTATATAGGAGTCACTGTGTCGGGCTGTCTGTCGGTCGGAAGCCATATTTTGTCCGGCCTATTTCTTACAAACCACTTGGTTGAATTCCATTAAATTTTTCATGAAGCTTGTATACCAAGACGAGATGTGCATATCCTAAAGGGGATACAATTGCATGTTATTTTACAAAGTTATGGTCCTTTTACTTATTAAGTAAGCCATATTTTGTCTGGCCTATTTCTTAAAAAACCACTAGGTGGATTCAATACAATTTTACATGAAGTTCATAGTCTATACCAAGAGGAGATGTGCATATCCTAAAGGGGTTACAATTGCATGTTTCTTCAGTGATAGTTCTAGTTTATATTGCAGTCATTTTTGTCATTCTCAAATTTATATTGCTAGTTTTGAAACAAGACATGAAGCCTAAGGGGGAAAATGAATATTTGCCCCCTGTGTCGATTAAGGTCAACCTTCATAGTCCTACAGTCTAATCACTCTTTGGATTATTGGATAGAAGCTTATTCAGCGTTCTGTTAACCCTTTCCCTCATATAAACGCTTTCTGACGCCTCTGCAGCAGACGGCTTTTTGAAAACTTAATGACAAAAGAAGAAATTGCACAAAACATGCAATTTGTCCTTTTGCCACAATGTTTTTCAGTTTTAGTCATAGGTTATTCATTCAATTAAAGAGATTTTCTATGTTTTGACAAAATATGTTCAAAGTCGTCTGCTGCAGAATTGTCGTATGATGGAAAGGAATAAATCAAGATCAACATTAATTGGTCGCTTCCTGTGTTGAAGCCTATATTATT
Source organism: Serripes groenlandicus (assembly GCA_031761405.1). Taxonomy (NCBI): domain Eukaryota; kingdom Metazoa; phylum Mollusca; class Bivalvia; order Cardiida; family Cardiidae; genus Serripes; species Serripes groenlandicus. The sequence continues at coordinate 74,380,003 of JASEVX010000007.1, read as the reverse complement.
GTATTGCTGAAATGGAAATGTAACATTATAGTTCCTCCTGGACACACTGTAAATTATAGAACCTTGAACTTATCTCAATTCAGTATGTTTTATGGAGAAAGTTTTTTGGTATTAACTTAGTTATGTATATTTTACAGAAATTCGGAGAAAGGATTGCTGTAAGGGACACCACCTTAAACATTTTTGAAGGACAAATCACGGCACTGCTTGGTCACAACGGTGCTGGAAAAACTACAACCATCTCTATGTTGACAGGTAAGTGGACATAGTTGTTGAAGCTGTTGTTTTTTTGTTCTGTTTGAGGGAATGTTGGTGCGGCCTTTCAAAAAGGAAAATATCAAGTTCAAAAAGGAAAATTGATGAAATAGTGAAATAAAAGAAACTCACTGCTGTCATTGAAATGTCACACATACATAATGGTTCATGTCAAACACAAATATCAGACAAGGACTACATACTAATTCACAGTTCAATTTACTTATTTTTCATTGCACAATTTAACCCCCTCCCCCTTGTGAACTTTCTCCGTCAAATCCCGGTAAATTTCAAAACTGGCTCATGTGGGATTAAAAACAAGGTCACAAGTTCAAATTTTAAAAGCCTTATTAATGAACACTCTAGTGCCACAGTAGTGGCCATGTTTTTCATTAAATCCATCACAACATTCATCTCAAGCAAATCTGGATTTAAGTTTAAATTTAAAGACTAAATTTTAGAAAACATTTGTAAGCACTCAAATCTTCATGAAAAATCATCAAAACATTCATCTGGGTCCATTTCTTAATGTGTCACATAGTGTCACATAGTGCCAAAAAGTAGGTCTGAAACTCCTGCTTTAGAAAACTCATTCAAATACTCTAAATTTCATCCAATCCTCTTGAAAGTTCATCAGAACATTCTCCTCAATCAAGTCCTAGGTAACATGGGGGTCAACAACTAGCTTACTATAGGTCTGCTTTTTAAATTTTAGAAAAACCTTTGGAACACTCTAGAGGCTAAAGATTTATCCAATCTTCTTGAAGGTTCATCAGAAAATCATTTCCTTCAAAACTCAAGTCAAGTTTGAAACTGAGTAAATTTTATGGGGTCCAAAAATAGGTCCCTATGTCTAACTTTGGCAAAACTTGTGATCACTTTAAAGGGAAACTTGAAAGTTCACAATTTTAAACTATGTCAAACTTTGAAAAAACCTTGTGATCACTTTAAAGGGAAACTTGAAAGTTCACAATTTTAAAAATAAATCTGTTTTGCAGATTCGATCGCTTCAAAGTTGCAACAATAGACCAATAATGTACATATTTCTAGATTGTTGTTGTTTTAAAATTATTGACCTTTTTCATATTTTTTGTCTATCTATTTTCTCACTAATTATCCAACTTTTACAGGCGAGTGACATCTGTTCCGTGGAACTCTGTTGTTTCCTTTACCACAATGTTTCCAAAATTTGATAAAGATATTAATGTGTGAATCTGTCTTTAATTGACTTACATGACAGAATACTTTATCTCTTTATAATGAATGAATGGGGTTGGAAAATGGAGAAATTGTTCATCATGAGCAATTTCTCTGTTTGCCATAATGTTTTCAAAATATGTATGCTGCAGAGGCATCAGAAATTTCAGTATGTTGGATAGGGTTAACCCTTTCCCTCATATATACGCTTTCTGACGCCTCTGCAGCATGCAGACAGCTTTTTGAAAAGATAGTGACAAAAGAAGAAATTGCTCAAAACAAGCAATTTCTTCTTTTGACACAATGTTTTCAACCTTAGTCATATGTTATCCATTCAATTAAAGAGATTTTCCAGTTTTTGACAAAAGATGTGCAAAGTCGTCTGCTGCAGATTTGTTGTATGAGTGAAAGAGTTAAAATGTCAGTGTTCTTGTTTCTCTTTTAAGGTTTTCTAAAACCGAGTGGTGGTACTGCAGTGATCAATGGATATGATATCAGGACGGATATTGCCAATGTGAGGAAAACACTCGGCCTCTGTCCTCAACATAATATACTCTTTGACCTACTCACAGTGGAAGAACATCTCAACTTCTTTGCCAAGGTAACGTCTTTAACAGTCACATGTGCAGAGGACAAGAGAAGGATGAATAAACTTCTCTTTTTCCCCATAATATCTCTCTTATTACTTATCCAAACCCTATGTTGTGGGTACTCAAAATATTTGTCTCAATGAGATGATTCTTTTGAATACCCACAACATTTTTGGGTATGTGAAAAACTCTTCTTATCTGGAGCTCTGACAGTCAGATGATTTGTACCAAACTGTTGGCATTACACTTGAAGGATAAATTTTGTATGCAACTCCATATGTCTGTAACTTCTAGAAATATTGCATGGCAACTTTGCATTTGTCATTAGTAAACGATGTTTAACTTTACATTTGTCATTAATAAAGGATGTTCATTTTAACATTTGTCATTAGTAAATTATGTTTAACTTTACATTTGTCATTAGTAAAGAATGTCCAACTTTACATTTGTCATTAGTAAAGGATGTTCAGTTTGGCTGTCTTATCAAGGTGAGCTATTCTGATCACTTTCTGTCCGTCGTCTGTCCGTCGTCCGTCGTCGTTAACTTTTAGCTTTAAACATCATCTCCTCCTGAACCAAAGAACCAATTGCATCCAAACTTCACAGGAATGTTCCTTTGGTGGCCCTCTTTCAAAATTGTTCAGGAATCCGCTGTGGTCGAGTGGTTAGCGTCGGGGATTTCGAAACCGGGTGTCCCGGGTTCGATCCCCAGTCGCGGCACTATGGTCATGGTGGAGTGCCCTTGGGCAAGACACATTTTCTAGCCTAGTACTGGTTTGTTTACCCAGGGATCATGAATAATTAAATTTAATTGCGCCATAAAACAATATATATTCATTCATTCATTCAAAATTGTTCAAAGATTTAAATTCCATTGAGAACTTTGGTTGCTGCGGCATCAGAAAGGGGGCAAAATGTCCGAACTTTAAAAATCTTCTCCTCTGAATCTGCATGTCAGATTCCAATATAGTTTGGTAGAAATGTTTCATTTTTCAAGGCATACTGTTTGGTTGAAAAACATGGCAGTCAGGAAGCATCAGAAAAGGGGCAAAATCATCTCGTTAACTTTAGCTTTAAACATCATCTCCTCCTAAACCACAGGACCAATTCCATCCAAACTTCACAGGAATGTTCCTTTGGTGGCCCTCTTTCAAAATTGTTCTAAGATTTAAATTCCATTGAGAACTTTCGTTGCTGCGGCATCAGAAAGGGGGCAAAATGTCCAAACTTTAAAAATCTTCTCCTCTGAATCTGCATGTCAGATTCCAATATAGTGTAGTAGAAATGTTTCTTGGGTGACCCTCTACAAAGATTGTTCAAGGCATACTGTTTGGTTGAAATACATGGCAGTCAGGAGGCATCAGAAAAGGGGCAAAATGACAACATTTGGAAATTCCATTTTTTTTTTAAGTCCTTGTCTGATATTAAGAAAATTGAATAGGAATCTTACTTCAGTGATCCTCTACTTGATTTTTACAAGCCGTATTGATTGATTACAAAATCATAGCAACCTCACGTCATCACAAAAGGGGTAAATTGAACTTTTAGCTACAAATGACAACTCCTACCATTCCGCTTGACCAATTTCAACGTTACTTCACAGGAATGTTCCTTTGATGGTCCTCTTTCAAAATTGTTCAAAGACTTACATTCTATGTAGAACTTTTGTTGCTGCGGCATCAGAAATTGAAAAAAATACCCAAACTTTAAAAACCTCCATCTCCATAATAGTCCATTTGTCAGATTCCAAGATAATTTGGCAGAAATGTTCTTTGAGTGACTCTCTACAAAAACTGTTCAAGCCATATTGATTTCGTTGACAAACAGGGCAGCAAAGCCGCATCAGGAAAGGTGCAAAATGACAAACCTTTATAATTCCATTCTTATTAAAGTTCTTGTTAGATTTCAAGATACAAATGGCTTTTACTGATAAACTTTTATAATTCCATTCTTATTAAAGTTCTTGTTAGATTTCAAGATACAAATGGCTTTTACTGATAAACTATTTCTTTTACTGAGTGTCCACTCCTTGCAGTTTTATTTGAACTCCTGATTAAATTTTCACAGATATTTGCAGTTAAATATTTGCTTCTAATTTACTACCATTCAGGTGATCGATTTAGGGCCATCTTGGCCCTCTTGTTATTACCTGATATTTACCTGACATGATCACAGATTGCTCAATGAGAGCTTTTTACATCACTCACTATTCATCAGCAATTACTTCAAACACTATTTCTTACAATAACACTGGGTAAATTCCTTTTAAGAATTTATCTTGGCTTGGTCCTCTTACTAAATAGATATTGTAAATGTGATCCATGTACATCTCTGGATGCAATGGTAACCAAAATAACTCTTTAAGAATTGTAATGAGCAGTTTCAATCTTGCAACAATGTGTTCAATATAGGGATAATACACATTTTCGCTATTATTGCATAAAATAAGAGCAAATATCCAACATATAGTCCGCTGTAACGTTCAGTTGTACGATAACCTCCGATGAACATGACCCGATAACGATTGACACATGTGACGTCATAAAGTAAACTGGTCCTACATCAAGGTTGCCATCGCTGGCTCGACACGGGTCGAATTAAATAAATTGTTTTGGATTATTTTATGCTCTTTAACTGTGAGTCTATTGCATGTTACCGATTATCGAGTTAAAGAAGCTGATGTTATTGTTAACCCAACAATTGCTCCTATTCTAGGGGAGATGCAGCGTCCATTTTTTGTTTACTAACGGTGCCCGGGTAATGCATATGTAAAACATCTAACCGGTCTGAAACGGCATGTACGCGCGAGAATCGCTTTGTTTATACATGTTTTCTCGCCGTTTACGCCCGGATTTTGCAATGTTTCTGTATCTCTTAAGCGGGCGTAAAACATAGATTTTATGCAATAATAATTGTTCTTAGATGTTTTCAAACTCATCATCTGCAAATGTGTTGTATATACCAAAGGTTTGATGTGAAAATAAGGTGCTAAATTAACCACTGTTTCAGTTGTGTGTATCCAGACAAAACTGGCTTGTATTGTGGATAAGCTGTACATAATCACTCTAATTTCTCCAACACTTTCTGTTGCTCTAACCATCATGATATTATAGTCGTAGAGCATCCGCCACGGTTGCGAAAGGGCGCAGGTTTGATGCCTGGCAAGATATATCAAAGACTTTGAAATTTGTAGTAACAGCTTTCCCTCTGGCACTCAAGGTTGTTGAGCTTAGTATTATGACTGATAAATTGTTGTCGGAATAAATGATCCAGTAGTACTGGACATGCAGTGATATACAAATGTTGAATGTTGGGTTGAAAACCATGAAATAAACAAATCTGTTGCTCTATTTCACAGTTGAAAGGATGCCCTAGTAAAGAAGTGGACAGTGAGGTTAACAAGATGGTGGACATACTTGGTCTCCAGACGAAGCGCAATGCCCTATCCGACACCTTGTCTGGTGGTCAGAAACGGAAACTCTCTGTAGGAATTGCTCTTATTGGTGGCTCAAAGGTAAGTGAAGAAATGGTTACTGGATGTAGATTACTTTGGATGCATTTCCCACTATGTTTTCTATTGTTTCTAATACATGTAACTGTCTAGATGTGATACAAAAAAATTCAGATGTTTCCCATAGCAGATGACTATTATCCCTTTCCAACATACAACATATCTGCAGACTTTGTGGCAAAAGGTGAAATTGCTCATTATGAATAATTTTTCACTTTACAACAATGTTTTCAAAAGTCGTCACAAAACGAGCAATTTCTCCTTTTGCCACAATGTCTTCCACTTTTAGTCATAGGTTATCCATTTAATTATAGAGATTTTCTATTTTTTGACAAAATATGTTCAAAGTCGTCTGCTGCAGAATTGTCGTATGAGGGTAAGGGTTAACTCTCTCCAACATTTGCAGCAGACGACTGAAAACATGTAGACAAAATATGGAAAATCTCTATAAATTAGAGTTAAATTATTAAATAGAGTTGTAAAACATTGTTGTATAAGTCATCTGCTGCAAATGTATCACAATGTGTCTTAACCCTTTCCCTCATATAGACGCTTTCTGATGCCTCTGCAGCAGACGGCTTTTTGAAAACATTGTTACAAAAGAAGAAATTGCTCAAAACAAGCAATTTCTCCTTTTGCCACAATGTTTTCCACTTTTAGTCATAGGTTATCCATTCAATTATAGCGATTTTCCATTTTTTGACAAAATATGCTCAATGTTGTCCGCTGCAGAATTGTTGTATGTGGGAAAGGGTTAAATAGAGTTGTAAAACATTGGAGTATAATTAAGTCATCTGCTGCAAATGTATGAAAATGTGTCTGAATGTAAGAAAAAAGGGCTAATTTTGACAATTTAACCCCATTCCATCACAGATTGTGATACTTGATGAACCCAGTTCCGGAATGGACCCAGCAGCCAGGAGACAAACCTGGGACATATTGCAGAAGTGTCGTGAGGGACGTACCATTATCCTCACAACTCACTTCATGGACGAAGCTGATATCCTCGGAGATAGAATCGCCATCATGTCCGACGGAGTCGTCAAATGTTGCGGAACATCGATGTTTTTGAAGAAACTGTATGGTATGATAAACTGTTAACTTTATTTAGTTATTCTTTTGAGGTATTCAGCTCAGCTAAGCACGAAGTGCAAGGTGAGCTTTTGTGATCACTTGGCGTCCGTCATCGTCGGTGTCTGTTAACAATTTCCTACAAATGACTTCTCCTACTAAACCAATGGACAGATTTCAAAATAACTTCACAGAAATGGTCCTTAGGTGGTCCTCTTTCATATTTGTTTAAATAATTTAATTTCTAGAGAACTCTGGTTGCTGCCGCATCAGAAAAGGGGAAAATTACCAAATCTTAAAAAATCTTCTTGTCCAAAAGTACTGGCCCGATTAGAAAATTATTTTGCACAAATGTTCCTTGGGGTACCCTCTACCAAGATTGTTCAAATATTTCCGATCTGTTGAAAAACGTGGCCACCAGGGGGCGGAGCTTATTTTCCTTATATGTGCATTGTTAAAACTTTAAAAATCTTCTTGTTTTTATTTGAAACATCTAAGGAAACCAATTGTAAAATTTGTAAATGTAAAATTCAGTTTTGTTACAGAATTAAAACTGTGAGGAAGAAAAACTAGACATCTTGCTCATTTTGAGCAAATTTTGTCTTTCTTACAATATTTTTTGAAAAAATATATTTTACCCTACAGATGGGTCAAAAGTCGTCTGTGTCAGAGAAAGAATAAAATCTCATTTGAAGAGTTAACCCTTTCCCTCATATAGACGCTTTCTGACACCTCTGCAGCAGACAGATTTTTGAAAACATAGTGACAAAAGAAAAAAAATGCTCAAAACAAGCAATATCTCCTTTTGTCACAATGTTTTCCACTTTTAGTCATAGGTTATCCATTCAGTTATAGAGATTTTCTATTTTTTGACGAAATATGTTCAAATGGTCCTTTCCCCAAACTGATTTCCCCAAACTCATGTTCCATGTTTTACTCTAAATGAGTTTGAAGCAGTCGACTCAAACCCTTTACCACCTGCTCAGATGCATTTTGACACGACTTTAGCAGGTGACTTTTGATAACATAGAGGCAAAAGCAAAAGCAGAACAATTTGTCCTATTGCTGCGATGTTTTTTATCTCTATCCATTACTAAAACTTTCATTTATAGACATATCTAATATATTTGCTATTGATTTGTTGTATGTGAGAAAGGTTGAAAAATAATATATCAGATAACACTTTCACAATACAACAAATCTGCTGCAGATGAATTTGAAAATAAGGAAAATCTTTTTCAATGGAATTGCAATTTTAGAATAGAGTTGACAACTTAATGGAAAAAGAGAAATTTCTCGTTATATGAGCCGTTTCTCCTTTTACCACAATGTTTTTAAAAATGATCTGCTGCAGTTGGCTTACTTTTTGTATCCAAACATTGACAGGTACTGGTTACCAGTTGGCTAACGTTTTGTATTCAAACATTGACAGGTACTGGTTACCAGTTGGCTAACTTTTTGTATCCAAACATTGACAGGTGCTGGTTACCATATGGTGTGTGTCAAGTCAAAGAACTGCAATGTGGATAACTTAACCAAGGTCGTACAGAAGACAATTCCCTCAGCCGTTGTGGAGAGTGAGATAAGCGCGGAAATCTCCTATCTATTGCCTTTCGAAGAGAGTCCCAACTTTGAGAGACTGTTTATGGAAATTGAATCTCAAATGTCAAATCTTGGCATCACCAGCTTCGGGACATCTGCCACCACTATGGAAGAAGTGTTTTTAAAGTAAGATTATAGATATATTATGTCTAAATGTCAATAATTGCAATGTTCAGGATCGTAGAAGGCCTACAATGGATATATTATGTCTAAATGTCAGTAATTACAATGTTCAGGGGGGTCAGAGAAGGCCTTCAATGGATCTATTTTGTCTAAATGTCAATAACTACAATGTTCAGGATTGGAGAAGGCCTACAATGGATATATTATATCTAAATGTCAATAACTACAATCTTCAGTGTCGGAGAAGGCTCTGAATGTGTCTATTCTGTCTAAATGTCAGTAATTACAATGTTCAGGGGGTTCAGAGAAGGCCCTCACTGGATCTATTCTGTATAAATGTCACTAATTACGATGTTCAGGATCGGAGAAGGCCTACAAAGTATCTATTATGTCTAAATATCAATAATTACAATGTTCATGATTGGTGAAGGCATACAATGGATTTATTATGTCTAAATGTCAGTAATTACAATGTTCAGGGTTGGAGGAGGCCCACAATGGATTTATTATGTCTAAATGTCAGTAATTACAATGTTCAGGGTTGGAGAAGGCCTACAATGGTTCTATTATGTCAAAATGTCAATAACTACAATGTTCAGGATTGGAGAAGGCCTACAATGGTTATATTATGTCTAAATGTCAATTATTACAATGTTCAGGATTGAAGAAGGCCTACAATGATTCTATTATGTCTAAATGTCAATTATAACAATGTTCAGGGTTGGAGAAGGCCTTGAATGAATCTATTGTGTATAAATGTCAGTAATTACAATGTTCAGGGTTGGAGAAGGCCCACAATGGATATATTTTGTCTAAATGTCAATAATTACAATGTTCAGGGTTGGAGAAGGCCTACAATGGTTCTATTATGTCTAAATGTCAATTATTACAATGTTCAGGATTGAAGAAGGCATACAATGGTTCTATTATGTCTAAATGTCAATAACTACAATGTTCAAATTGGAGAAGGCCTACAATGGTTATATTATGTCTAAATGTCAGTAATTACAATGTTCAGGGTTGGAGAAGGTCTTGATTGATTGATTGATTGATTGATTGGGGTTTAACGCCGTTTTTAACATTTTCTCAGTTATATCACGGCGGCCAGTTCACCTACTCATGCATTTCCTGGTTTTCTCACACCAGGGAGAAGGCCTTGAATGAATCTATTCTGTCTAAATGTCAGTAATTACAATGTTCAGGGTTGGAGAAGGCCCACAACAGATTTATAACGTCTAAATGTCAGTAATTACAATGTTCAGGGTTGGAGAAGGCTCTGAATGAATCTATTTTATTCTGTAAAATGTCAGTAATTACTATGTTCCAGGGTCAGAGAAGGCTCTGAATGAATCTTATTTTGTCTAAATGTCAGTAATTACAATGTTCAGGGTTGGAGAAGGCTCTGAATGTGTCTATTCTTTCTAAATGTCAGTAAGTACAATATTCAGGGTTGGAGAAGGCTCTGAATTTGTCTATTCTGTCTAAATGTCAGTAATTACAATATTCAGTGTCGGAGAATTACTGAATGTGTCTATTCTGTCGAATTGTCAGTAATTACAATGTTCAGTGTCGGAGAATTACTGAATGAATCTTTTCTATCAAAATGTCAGTAATTACAATGTTCAGGATTGGAGAAGGCCCACAATGGATTTATTACGTCTAAATGTCAGTAATTACAATGTTTATGGTCAGAGAAGGCTCTGAATGTGTCTATTCTGTCTAAATGTCAGTAATTACAATATTCAGGGTCGGAGAAGGCTCTGATGAATCTTATGTTGTCTAAATGTCAGTAATTACAATATTCAGGATTGGAGAAGGCCTACAAAGTATCTATTATGTCTAAATATCAATTATTACAATGTTCAGGATTGTAGAAGGCCTACAATGGTTCTATTATGTATAAACGTCAATAACTACAATATTCAAATTGGAGAAGGCCTACAATGGTTATATTATGTCTAAATGTCAGTAATTACAATGTTCAGGGTTGGAGAAGGCCTTGAATGAATTTATTCTGTCTAAATGTCAGTAATTACAATGTTCAGGGTTGGAGAAGGCCCACAACAGATTTATTATGTCTAAATGTCAGTAATTACAATGTTCAGGGTTGGAGAAGGCTCTGAATGAATCTATTTTATCTATAAAATGTCAGTAATTACTATGTTCCAGGGTCAGAGAAGGCTCTGAATGAATCTTGTTTTGTCTAAATGTCAGTAATTACAATGTTCAGGGTTGGAGAAGGCTCTGAATGTGTCTATTCTGTCTAAATGTCAGTAATTACAATATTCAGGGTCGGAGAAGGCTCTGAATGTGTCTATTCTGTCTAAATGTCAGTAATTACAATATTAAGGGTTGGAGAAGGCTCTGAATGTGTCTATTTTGTCTAAATGTCAGTAATTATTATATTCAAGGTCGGAGAAGGCTCTGAATGTGTCTATTTTGTCTAAATGTCAGTAATTAAAATATTCAGGGTCGGAGAGGGCTCTGCTGATGAGGACAATGAGGGTCCAGAAGAGACACCTAGAGATGGCGCAAATGGTATTCAAAACAAAAATTACGGAAGTCAAGGCAATACAGGCTTGCCAAAAGTTGCATTTGAAGAGAAGAATGGTGGCCCACCCGGTCCAGAGGTCGGCAGTATAAACCCCAATGCAAAGATACCACCGATCAGCCCAGACTCAGCCAGCAGGAAGGCCTTTACCAATACTGGATACGCCAACTCTATGGAAACAGTGCATGTACCTATGAACCCTGTAGGTCAGGGTCAATTCATATGTAAGTCATCGAAAGTCTGTATCTTGAGCTTTCTATCCAATCGTAACTTTGGATGCAGTAGACCTTATGTGGAAATATTGCGGGAAAAGGCAGAAATTTATCACGAGTCATCTCACCTTTTCCTACAATACATTCTAATCTGTGTTAAAAATATGCTTCCAAGTTGTCCATTTCTAGCCAACTTCTCACCTCAGCATCATCATTGTTGCATGGATAAAGTTAACCCTCTCCCTCATATAGACGCTTTCTGACGCCTCTGCAGCAGACGGCTTTTTGAAAACATAGTGACAAAAGAAGAAATTGCACAGAACGTGCAATTTCTCCTTTTGCCACAATGTTTTCCACTTTTTGTCCTAGGTTATCCATTCAATTATGGAGATTTTCTATGTTTTGACAAAATACGTTCAAAGTCGACTGCTGCAGAATTGTCGTATGAGGGAATGGGTTAAAATAAAGATCTCTGCAAATTCACAGCTCGAATATTGATAAAACATGACATGTATGAGAAAAGGAGACAACTCTGAATAGGAAATAATTTCGTGGCACTTTATTCTTTCCAACATATGACGAAGCTGCAGCAGACGTTTTGGGAAATATTTGATGAATTTCTCTGTAAAAACAATATAATTAGTGTAGAGAGTTGAAAATACAGTGGCTAGAGGTGAAATTGCTCATTATGAGAATGTGTCCTTTAGCCAGTGTTTTCAAAAGACTTTATTTTTCAGATTCATTAACCCTTTCCCTCATACGACAATTCTGCAGCAGACGACTTTACACTTATTTTGTCAAAAAATAGAAAATCTCTATAATTGAATGGATAACCTATGACTAAAATTGGAAAACATTGTGACAAAAGGAGAAATTGCTCTTTTTGAGCAATTTCTTCTTTTGTCATTATGTTTTCAAAAAGACATCTGCTGCAGAGGCGTCAGAAAGCGTCTTTATGAGGGAAAGGGTTAAAATTTGTCTGTAAGTGGGAAGGAATGAATGATTTCAAATGTCATCAATTCTTGAAACTTCAAACTGTTTTCGATCTGGGAAAGAAAAAAAAAAGCACAGACTCAAGTAATGAAGATTGGATTGATTTTACTGAGGATATGAAATCATAATTGTACGAATTGCCACTATTTTCAGCCTACAACGAAGGTGTTAAAAAGAACACAGGTCTAACGTACTCAATGCAACAGTTCTATGCCATGTTTGTGAAAAAGTTTATCCAAGCCAGAAGAAACCTTTCAGTAGCAGCAGCGCAGCTTATCCTGCCTGTTGTATTCACCGCATTGGCCCTGTCAATCGCCGAAACAATTCCATCAGTTGGAGATGAACCTGCCTATGCCCTGGATTTGAGTCATTTTGATGATTATGTGACAGCATACAGTAATGGGGAGGGAGTGAATAGCACGCAAACAACACAAGATATGGCCACAGCTTACATGAATTCGACTAGCTCAAGTGTGTTAGTTGATCGGTCAGTTTATGCGGAGATGGACGATTTCTTCAAGGCCAAACAAGATGATGTGGGAATCTCTACTTACAACAGGTATGAATATATGTATACTAATTCCTCTTCATTAGTCAGCATTTGTAAAAGATGAGAACTTGCAAAAATGGACAATATTTGCTTTTCCCACAATGTTTGAATTCTGTTTGGAATTAATGCATCCAAGTTTCAATACTGGTTAACCCTTTCCCTCATATAGACGCTTTCTGACACCTCTGCAGCAGACAGCATTTTAAAAACATAGTGACAAAAGAAAAAGTTATTCAAAACGAGCAATTTCTCCTTTTGCCACAATGTTTTCCACTTTTAGTCATAGGTTATCCATTCAATTAAGGAGATTTTCTATCTTTTGACAAAATATGTTCAAAGTCGTCTGCTGCTGAATGTCGTATGATGGAAACAGTTAATATGCTTTAGAATATTTGTTACATGTTTGTTTCTATTGTTTACATTCAGATGATATTAAAGTCTTCTTCTTTTAATTCCTTTACCACATAGTTACAACAAATCTGCAGCAGATGACTTTGGAAATATTTATTCAAATATATTGGATCTCAATAAATGAATTAACAAGTGTTGAATAAAGTTCAAAACACTGTGGCAAAAGCAGAAATTTCTCTTTTTCAGATTAGGATAAATTTCTCCTTTTGCAACAATGTTTTCAATAGGTGTCTGCTTCTTAGGCAGCAGAAAGCGTCTTTATGTGGGAAAGGGTGAAAGACAGAAGAAATTGCATTTTTGACTCCCTGTATTTGAATACATTGCGTAAAATGTCAGATAAGTGGTATAATTTGACAAATATTGTATTGCAGGAGATATATTGTGGCGGGTGATTTCTCCCAGGCAAGCAGCTCCCAAGTCCTATCCACCGCCCATTTCAATGGACAACCGTACCACTCCACTGCAATCTCCTTACAACAAATGATGAGCAGCATTCTGAAGCACTTCAACGGTGATAGCTACGGCATCACAGCAACCAATCATCCTCTCCCTAAAAAATTAAGTGACAACTCAAGAAGGTTGTTCTTCTCCACGAATGGAACTGGATTCACGATTGCTATCAGTATTCTATTTGGCATGGCCTTCATGTCGACCAGCTTCATCATCTTCCTCGTTAAAGAGAAATCCGTCGGATCGAAACATCTTCAAGTTGTCAGTGGGGTTGGACCTGTTGCATTTTGGACATCGACTTTCTTATGGGACATGTTGAACTATCTGGTTCCGGTATTTGTTGTGATGATTCTGTTTGCTGGTTTCCAGACTAGTGAATACACAAATGAAGGCCGTCTTGGTATCGTGTTTTTGGTGTTCCTATTGTATGGGTGGTCAGTCCTGCCGTTTGTTTACTTATTACATCATCTGTTTATCGTGCCCTCAACGGGTATGGTGACTGTCTCCATGATCAACTTGCTGTCGGGTAAGCTCATTATTACAGTTAACCCTTTCCCTCGTACGACAATTCTGCAGCAGACGACTTTGAACATATTTTGTCAAAAAAAGGAAAATCTCTATAATTGAATGGATAACCTATGACTAAAAGTGGAAAACATTGTGGCAAAAGGAGAGTCTGCTGTAGAGGCGTCAGAAAGCGTCAATACGAGGGAAAGGGTTAACCGTTTCCCTAATACAAACAATCTTTACATGAGACAACTTTTGGAGACAATGTGGAAAAAGTACTTATTATTCAAAATTAATTATAATCTTTTCAATAATTACTGCTGTATTTCTAGACATTTTACACTCTCTTGCCCAGATGTCTTTTTTAAAGTCGTCTGCTGCAGATTTATCGTAAGTTGGAAAGGGTTAATACAAGAGTTCTTTATCCCTCATGATTTTACCCGCTTGTTACGAACTCGTGCAGACGTTTAATGTTAAATGAATTCCATTATACCACTCATCAGGATGCGTGATATTTTGAATTTTGATCCTTTGTTTGGTGAAATTCGTTTTCAGTACAATGTTAACACAATTGTGGGAAGGGTAATTTTTTTTCTAAATTAGCTACTTCTCCCATTCTCACAGCATTTTCAAATCTGAAATAAAATCATCATGTCGAGCAAGTTGTTAACTCTTACCCACTTGTAGTCCCTTTCTGTGAATCCTCTGCAACAGAGGACAGTGGAAGACAGTGGTACAGAGGTGGACCTTCGGCCTCTTGTACCAAAGGTCCCGGGTTCGAATCCCGTGATGAGCGGGTTCTGCCTTTGGGATTTTTCCACACAAACGGCGCAAATACTGGTTAAGTATCCAGGAAGCAGACATCGAGCCTGATTAATATAAGCTTGAAGCTTTCGCAATTGATGTAAAATAAATAAGTTTAAACTATACCAGAGGACTTTTGAAAAAACTGATAAGAGGTGAAATTGCTCAAAACCAGCAATTTCTCCTTTTCCCACAGTGTTTTAAACTTTGTTGAATAACTAAGCTGGTATTTATTCAGATTTTCCATGTTTTTGCCTTGATGTTTTCAAAGTCATCTGCTGCAATTTTGTATATATGCGGGAATTTATTTATATTTAGGTTAACCCTTTCCCTTATATAGAGGCTTTCTGACGCCTCTGCAGCAGACGGCTTTTTAAAAACATAGTGACAAAAGAATAAATTGCTCAAAACGAAGCAATGTCTTCCACTTATAGTCATAGGTTATCCATTCAAGGACAGAGATTTTTCTATTTTTAGCTAAACTTTTGAAAAAACAAGAGCTATTGTCATGACCCTGGCGTCATCCGCTGCGCGGTCGCCTGGTTAAGGTTTTTTGTTCAGCTCATCTTCTTTTTTTTTCTGTTTTCTCCCTATCAGTCGAGCATCTGTGCCGTACGCGGTGCTCTTGTTTAACAAAATATGATCAAAGTCGTCTGCTGCAGGATTGTTATATTAGGGAAAAGGGTTAAAGAAAATAACACGCAATATGTCCTTCATTTCAGGTTTGGTCTGTCTCCTAGCCACGTACACCTTACAGATACCTTTCCTCAACACAATGTCGATAGGGAATGCCCTGGAGTGGGTGTTTATTGTTCTCTTCCCTAACTACAACCTCGGACTCTCCTTGATGGACATGTACACAAACTCGGGTTACAAGGACACATGTGACACGGTCGCAGTTCAAAGTTTCTGTCGACTCCTCAGTAAACAGACAAATACGTCATTCACGAACCCGTGCTGTGGACCTGGTAAGTACACGTACCTACGTTCAGAAGCATTTTGACGTATCTGCAGCAAATGGGATTTGTCAGCATGTTTTCAACTCTATTAACCCATTACTTCACACAGACGACATTTGACACCTGCCATTGAACATGACTTTTGAAAACATTGCAATAAAAGATGAAATTGATCAAAATAGCCATATGTCCTTTTCCCACAAAATATTGATTGCTTATTTAAAATATTCTTCCAATTTTCCGGACATTATTCAGACTTATCCAAAATAAAAGCTGTACTCTTCAAAATTTGAATTACAATCAAACAGGAGTAATTCCACATTGTAATTAATATGCACATATATTGAGTAATATATAGGCAATATAATGTTTTTCTACTTTTAGTCGTAAGTTGTCCATTCAATTATAGAGATTTTCTATTTTTTGACAAAATATGTTCAAAGTTGTCTGCTGCAGAATTGTCATATGAGGGAAAGGGCTAAATAAACAATCAATATTTTTGCGGGAAAAGGAGATATGGCTATTTTGATCAATTAAAACCCTTTCCCTCATAATATAGACACTTTCTGACGCATTATGCAGCAGACGGCTTTTTGAAAACATAGTGACAAAAGAAGAAATTGCTCAAAACGAGCAATTTCTTCTTTTGCCACAATGTTTTCAACTCTTTCAATAGTTCTACATTCATTAATAGAAATGTTTCCTATTTGTGAAAAGATATTTTAATGTCGTCTGCTGCAGAAATTCAATTGTTGTATGTGGGAATGGGTTAAAGTGTTTTAAAAAAATTGGTCTGCTACAGAGGCATAAAAAACACACCTAAACTAGTAATATGTTAAGCATAAAGTACGGTCCATAAATAAAGCTGTCTTTTTCTTGATGTTTTGCAGATGATTGTGGTGATTTTGGCTGTTTCACATTTTACAATAATTTCCTCGACGTAAACAAGCCCGGTATAGGACGAGAATGCTTGTTCATGTTCCTACAGGGGGTGGTCTACTTTGGCATTGTACTCCTGATCGAAACTGGAGTTTTCCGACGGGTTATCTCCGGGATTAGTCGCCCCACTCCTGCCGTTGGTTCCATGACAAATATCCATCAGACGGATGATAGTGATGTGTCCGACGAGACCAAGAGAATCAATGATACTCCGGTTAACCAATTGATGCAGTCTGACTCGATGATCTTAAAGGTATGTGTAATCCCTATCCCCAATACATAGGAAGTGGAGAGTCCGACGCAAGTCAAAACATCCAACAAACTCTGCTTTAACCCTTTCCCTCATACGACAATTCTGCGGCAGACGACTTTGAACGTATTTTGTCAAAACATAGAAAATCTCCATATCTCTATAATTGAATGGATAACCTATGACTTAAAGTGGAAAACATTGTGGCAAAAGGAGAAATTGCTTGTTTTGAGCAATTTCTTCTTTTGTCACTATGTTTTCGAAAAGCTGTCTGCTGCAGAAGCGTCAGAAAGCGTCTATATGAGGGAAAGGATTAATTACATACATATCTTATTAACTTTTTCCTACAACAACAATCCTGCAGTAGATCATTTTAACACTTTCCCTCATACGACAAATCTGCAGCAGATGTCTTTGAACATACTTTGTGAAAAAATAGATTATTTCTACAATTGAATGGATAACCAATGACTAAAAGTGGAAAACATTGTGGCAAAAGGAGAAATTGCTCATTTTGAGCAATTTCTTCTTTTGTCACTATGTTTTCAAAAAGACTTCTGCTGCAGAGGCGTCAGAAAGTGTCTATATGAGGGAAAGGGTTAGACCATAAAAGCTCCGGCTTCGAAACTTGAAATACTTGTTCATCAACTGCTAATTGAAACGACCGTAACTCAACCATGTATATGCTTGAATTAATGAACCTTTTAGACTTAGATTGTTTTCCACTTCTCCTAAGCTATACAAGCTTTGGCTTTAGAACTTGGAACACTAAGTCTTATAACCCCCTTGAGACGAGGTGAGGTGCTCCAAGAAAACCAACCTTAATTAACCCTTTCCCACAAACAATAAATCTGCAGCAGACGACTTTGAAAACATAGTGACAAAAACCAGAAAAATCCCCATAAAAGATAGCTTAATTGTTAAATAAAGTTGAAAACATTGTGTCCAAAGGAGAAATTGCTCATCATGAGCAATTTCACCTTTGGTCACAATGTTTTCAAAAGACGTCTGCTGCTATCGCATCAAAATGTGTCTGCAGGTGGGAAAGGGTTAACGATTATCACATGTGTAGAAAAAGACCTGCCTGCACATTCATGCTTAAGGACTGATTAGCGAAAACTGCAGAGGAAAATCAGACTGCCCAGACTGCAGCAGGTGATCTGATTCTACACTGGTAGTAAATGCCCTAAGTTTAGTTTTTCTATGAGCAGCTCTCATTTATATTCACTTCATTTCAGAATGTGGAAAAGGTTTATGGCACTGGTTTCCATGCTGTGAAGAGTATCAGTGTTGGAGTACCAAAGAACGAGTGTTTCGGTCTCCTTGGTCAGAATGGTGCGGGAAAAACAAGCACATTTAAGATGTTGACCGGTGCAGAGCCTCTGACATCAGGGAATGCTTACTTAAACGGTCATTCTGTGAAAGGGGATATTAAACAGGTAAGCTTTGATTACAGGGGTTAAGAAAAAAGAGTATCAGGAAATAGAAAGCGATTATTAGAAGTTGTAACAACGTGTTCCACAACTGTTGTAAAATAAATAAGTTTTGGAATCAATTCGGCAGCAGACGACTTCGAACATATCTTGTCAAAACATAGAAAATCTCTTTAAATGAATGGATAATCTATGATTAAAAGTGAAAAACATTGTAGCAAAAGGAGAAATTGCTTGTTTTGAGCAATTTCTTATTTTGTAACTATGTTTTCAAAAAGCCGTCTGCTGCAGAGGCGTCAGAAAGCGTCTATATGAGGGAAAAGGTTAAAACACTTCCCACTTGCAGATACATTTTGATGCGTCTGTAGAAGCCAACTTTTGCCACTTAATAATGGTTTACTTCTCTATTTGATAATTACACTTTCTTTTATAACGACTTTTTAATGTTTGCAGAGATGTTTCTAAAGTTGCCTTCCTCAAATTTCTTTCATCAGTGAAAGGGTTAAATTCAACCTAAAAATGAGTACTTTTCTAAGAACTATGGGTCTGTGATCTGAAATTAATATCTTTATTTCCACCGAATGTTCATGTGTTCAATTTTTAGCCGTTTACCTGGTACAGGATGTATTTGCTCTATTTAGGCTTTCAGAAGTAGAGTTGTGCCCGATACACTGGTGTCTATATAACGCTTAAAGCAGTTTTGGTAATTATCTAGGCAAGACAAGATTATTCATATGTTTCTGATCCTTTTAAAAAACGTGGCCACCAGGAGGTGGATGGGTTTTCCCTATGTGTATATCAAAACCGTAAAAGTTTTGGCCTGATTTGAAAATAATTTAGCACCAATGTTTCTTGAGTAACCCTCTACAAAGAATGTTCAAATTATTCTGATCCATTGAAAAACATGGCCACCAGGGGGTGGGGCTTGTTTCCTTGTATGTATAGAGTAAGAACATTGAATACTTCTTCTAAAACTTCTATTGAATCAGGTGAGCTATATGGAATCATCATGGTCCTCTTGCGAACAATATAAATGTGAATCTAGTGGTGCTTAAGTGTAGCCCAGGTTTATATATAATCTACAAATACAATGTTAACTTTTACTGAGGTGTATATATAATCTACAAATACAATGTTAATTATTATCTGGGTGTATATTTAATCTACAAAATCATACAATGTTAATTATTATCCGGGTGTGTATATATTATCTACAGATACAATGTTAACTTTTGACGAGGCATACATATATATAATCTATTGCAGGTCCAACAAAACCTCGGTTACTGCCCTCAATTTGATGCCCTGATTGACCAGATGACAGGTAGAGAAACCTTGTTCATGTATGCACGGTTACGTGGGATCGAAGAATCTCAGATAAAAACAGTTGTAAACCAGCTGATAGATATTATGATGCTACGGAAACATGTGGATAAACAGACCGGATTTTACAGGTCAGTACGATTCAGTGGAATGTCTGGCAAGTGTAGGTTCAGACCATCCTGTCCATTTGATCAGCTCTGTCAGAATATACACCTTTTAAGTTAACCCTTTTCCCTCATACGACAATTCTGCAGCAGACGACTTTGAACATATTTTGTCAAAAAATGGAAAATCTCTATAATTGAATGGATAACCTACGACTAAAAGTGGAAAACTTTGTGGCAAAAGGAGAAATTGCTCGTCTTGAGCAATTTCTTCTTTTGTCACTATGTTTTCAAAACACCGTCTGCTGCAGAGGCTTCAGAAAGTGTCTATATGAGAGAAAGGGTTAATATGTTCTAGCAAGTTTTTGTAAGTATTATGTTAGCAGTATAGATCCTGGTCAGACTATGCAGACTAGCTGATCTGGATCTACAGTGTTAAAAAAAAAAGCCAATTTGTACCTTTTCCCCTTTTGCCCATTTAATATTTGATATTTAATACTTGATATCACAGATTTTGTAATAAGTATAATTTTTGCCAATGTTGATACACATGTATGCCATTCATTCTTAAACTGTTCCACCATACAGCAAGTTCTGCAGCAGACATCTAGGCAAAAATATGGAAAACCTAAGTAAATCAAAAATGTTTATTAATAAATAAAAATTTAAAAATAAATGTGGCAAAAGCAGAAATTTCTGATTATGAGCTATTTCTACTTTTGCCAAAATGTTTTCAACAGTTGTCTGTCGCAAAGGCATCAGAAAGAATCTGTATGTGGGAAAGTGTTAAGACTGCCCAAAGAAGTTTTAAAATACCCCATCTCAATGATAACGTTGCTGTCAATTTCCCACATATAGCAAATCTGCGACTGACAGCTTTGAAAGTGTCCTGGCAAAAATACCCGAAAATCTCTGAAAATGACAAGTCTAAAGAGAGTTGAAAGGCATCATGCTAACTCATAGATAACCAATCAATGTAATTGATCTTCGATTACCCTTTCACTGATACAGATGCCTCTTAACCCTTTCCCTCATATAGACGCTTTCTGACGCCTCTGCAGCAGACGGCTTTTTGAAAACATAGTGACCAAAGAAGAAATTGCACAAAACGTTTTCCACTTTTTGTCATAGGTTATCCATTCAATTATGGAGATATTCTATGTTTTGACAAAATACATTCAAAGTCGTCTGCTGCAGAATTGTCATATGAGGGAAAGGGTTAACTCTTTCAGCGCCAAAGGCAATAATGAGCTTTTTGCAAACAATACAGATTCAGGTGAGTCAGCTCGTAACGAGCTGTCTCACCTGAAATCTGCATTATTTGGCTGTGAGTTATAAAAATATTCCAAAAATCCTATAACATGAAAATAGAGTCGTCCGAGTTTGAACATGGAAGAGTCTACTTTAAACAATTCGGCGCTGAAAGGGTTAATACCTCTGTATATTTATTTCAGCGGAGGAAATAAGAGAAAGTTGAGTACAGCTATTGCCCTTATCGGGGATCCACCCTTTATATTCCTGGATGAGCCCACAACGGGTATGGACCCCGGGGCCCGTAGACAACTTTGGAATGTGTTATCTGAGGTCAGGGCCAGTGGAAGGACTCTTATTCTCACCTCACACAGGTAACTTCACATATTTATTTCCGTAATCGTCGGAGCATCCACCGTGTGATCAGGAGACATTGGTTCTATCCCAGGTTTAGTAGAGATTTCAATCCAAGCTTTGTGATACAAAATATCTGGCTTCAATACAGGGACTCGTTTTACCAGTAAATAGTAACGGGGCTGTTCGTTTGTTTGTTTGTCTGTATGTCTGTATGTCCGTCCGTAACAACCTTGTGACCACTCTACACTGAACATCCTTTGACCGATCTTAAACAAACTTGGTATACAGTTAGTATATAGCAAGGTCTAGAAGCCTATTTATTTTCAAGGTCATACGGTCAAGGTCAAGGTCAAAATTGGACTTTGACTATTTTCCCATATAACAACCTTGTGACCACTCTACACTGAACATCCTTTGACCGATCTTAACCAAACTTGGTATACAGTTAGTATATGGCAAGGTCTAGAAGCCTATTTTTTTTTCAAGGTCATACGGTCAAGGTCAAGGTCAAAATTGGACTTTGACTATGTTCCCATATAACAACCTTGTGACCACTCTACACTGAACATCCTTTGACCGATCTTAACCAAACTTGGTATACAGTTAGTATATGGCAAGGTCTAGAAGCCTATTTATTATCCCCCGCTTTTTCGAAGAAAAAAAGGGGGGTTATTAATTTCGGTTTGTCCGTCCGTCCGTCTGTCGGTCTGTCCGTCCGTCCGTCTGTCCGTCTGTCCGTCCGTCACACTTCGTTTCCGTGCAATAACTGCCGCAAATGTGAACCGTTTCTTTTCAAACTTGGTAACAAGGTTAAATGCCTTAACGGCTAGGCCAAGTTCGAATATCACTTTCGGCGGACTTTATTTGGTGGAGTTATGGCCCCTTATTTAACAAAATATGTTGTTTCTTGCCGTTTCCGTGCAATAACTGCCACAAATGTGAACCTTTTTTTTTCAAACTTGGTAACAACGTTAAATGCCTTAAGGGCTAGGCCAAGTTCGAATATGACTTTCGGCGGACTTTATTTGGTGGAGTTATGGCCCCTTATTTAACAAAAAATGTCGTTTCTTGCTGTTTCCGTGCAATAACTGCCACAAATGTGAACCTTTTTTTTTCAAACTTGGTAACAACGTTAAATGCCTTAAGGGCTAGGCCAAGTTCGAATATCACTTTCGGCGGACTTTATTCTGTGGAGTTATGGCCCCTTATTTAACAAAAAATGTTGTTTCTTGCTGTTTCCGTGCAATAACTGCCACAAATGTGAACCTTTTTTTTTCAAACTTGGTAACAACGTTAAATGCCTTAAGGGCTAGGCCAAGTTCGAATATCACTTTCGGCGGACTTTATTCGGTGGAGTTATGGCCCCTTATTTAACAAAAAATGTCGTTTCTTGCTGTTTCCGTGCAATAACTGCCACAAATGTGAACCTTTTTTTTCAAACTTGGTAATAAGGTTAAATGCATTAAGGGCTAGGCCAACTTCGATCGTCACTTTCGGCAGACTTTATTTGGTGGAGTAATGGCCCCTTATTTAACAAAATATGTCGTTTCTTGCTGTTTCCGTGCAATAACTGCCACAGATGTGAACCTTTTTTTTTCAAACTTGGTAACAAGGTTAAATGCCTTAAGGGCTAGGCCAACTTCGATCGTCACTTTCGGCAGACTTTATTTGGTGGAGTTATGGCCCCTTATTTAACAAAATATGTCGTTTCTTGCTGTTTCCGTGCAATAACTGCCACAGATGTGAACCTTTTTTTTTCAAACTTGGTAACAAGGTTAAATGCCTTAAGGGCTAGGCCAACTTCGATCGTCACTTTCGGCAGACTTTATTTGGTGGAGTTATGGCCCCTTATTTAACAAAAAATGTCGTTTCTTGCCGTTTCCGTGCAATAACTGCCACAAATGTGAACCTTTTTTTATACAACCGTTTTATTATGGTATGGTCATGTCCCTTCCTCCCTCCGTCCGTCCGTTCGGGTTTTCCGCACTTTTTTCCTACATACTTTGAGCTATTGAGGTGAAATTTTGTATAACGCTTTCTAGTGATGTGTCACAGATCAAGTTCATATTTCCTGGGATTTCGTCAATTTTTGAATGAGTTATGCCCCTTTTTGGACTTAGAATATTTGTTTTCTGCATTTTTTTCTACATGCTTTCATGTATTACGCTGAAATTTTGTATATGGCTTTGTGGTCATGTGCCATAGATCAAATTCACGTTTCTTCAGATTTCGTCAATTTCTGCATGAGTTATGCCCCTTTTTGGGGTTGGAATAATGTTTTTTCACATTTTTTTCCTACATGCTTTGAGGTATTCAGCTGTATTTTTGTATACTGCTTTGTTGTCAATTCATTCCTGAACAACTTTATTAACTTTTTACAAACAAACAATATATCAAAACAAGAGGAAACTTACAAAGATGTTCCTGACGGGCGTATTATGTACCGTTTGCTGTACTCTTGTTTTCAAACTTGGTAACAAGATTAAATGCCTTAACATGTTTAAACCTAACCTCAACATTTTCCTACAATATTTCCTCCGAGCGGGGGATAGAAATTTCATGAATTTGCTTGTTTTCAAGGTCATACGGTCAAGGTCAAGGTCAAAATTGGACTGACTATTTTCCCATATAACAACCTTGTGACCACTCTACACTGAACATCCTTTGACCGATCTTAACCAAACTTGGTATACAGTTAGTATATGGCAAGGTCTAGAAGCCTATATATTTTCAAGGTCATACGGTCAAGGTCAAGGTCAAAATTGGACTTTGACTATTTTCCCATATAACAACCTTGTGACCACTCTACACTGAACATCCTTTGACCGATCTTAACCAAACTTGGTATACAGTTAGTATATGGCAAGGTCTAGAAGCCTATTTATTTTCAAGGTCATACGGTCAAGGTCAAAATTGGACTTTGACTATTTTCCCATATAACAACCTTGTGACCACTCTACACTGAACATCCTTTGACCGATCTTAACCAAACTTGGTATACAGTTAGTATATGGCAAGGTCTAGAAGCCTATTTATTTTCAAGGTCATACGGTCAAGGTCAAAATTGGACTTTGACTATTTTCCCATATAACAACCTTGTGACCACTCTACACTAAACATCCTTTGACTGATCTTAACCAAACTTGGTATACAGTTAGTATATGGCAAGGTCTAGAAGCTTATTTATTTTCAAGGTCATACGGTCAAGGTCAAGGTCAAAATTGGGACTTTTACTATTTTCCCATATAACAACCTTGTGACCACTCTACACTGAACATCCTTTGACTAATCTTAACCAAACTTGGTATACAGTTAGTATATGGCAAGGTCTAGAAGCCTAGTTATTTTTGGTCATACAGCCAAGGTCAAGGTCAAAGATTGGACTTTCCGACCTAACAACCTTGTGACCACTCTACACTGAACATCCTTTGACTGATCTTTACCAAACTGTATATACAGTTAGTATATGGCATGGTCTAGAAGCCTATTTAATTTCAAGGTCATACGGTCACGGTCAAGGCCAAAATTGGACTTTCACTTTTTTTCCATACAACAACCTTGTGACCACTCTACATTGAACATCCTTTGACTGAGCTTAACCAAACTTGATTTACAGTTAGTATATGGCAAGGTCTAGAAGCCTATTTATTTTAAAGGTCATAGGGTCAAGGTCAATGTCAAAATCGGACTTTCCGTCCGTAACAACCTTGTAACATCCTTTGACTGATCTTAACCAAACTTGGTATACAGTTAGTATATGGCAAAGTCTAGAAGCCATATCTTGATCACAAGAGAACTCGATGTGATGATTAAATACCAAGGGGATGCATCCGTTTTGCGGTGCCCTTGTTCTAGGTTTGTCATACAAAAGTTCTGTTTTCAATACTGGGTCTCGTTTTACCAGAGATCTAGGATTCTAGGATCCTAGGTTTGTCATACAAAATATCTGGTTTCAATACTGGATCTCGTTTTACCAGAGATCTCGGTTTAATCCTAGGTTTGTCATACAAAAGATCTGGTTTCAATACTGGTTCTCGTTTTACCAGAGATCTAGGTTTAATCCTAGGTTTGTCATACAAAAAGATCTGGTTTCAATACTGGGACTTGTTTTTACCAGAGATCTAGGTTTAATTCTAGGTTTGTCATACAAAAAGATCTGGCTTCAATATCGGGACTCGTTTTTAACAGAGATCTAGGTTTAATCCTAGGTTTATCATACAAAAAAATCTGGCTTCAATATCGGGACTCATTTTTAACAGAGATCTGGGTTTAATTCTAGGTTTGTCATACAAAAGATCTGGTTTCAATACCGGGACTCGTTTTACCAGAGATCTAGGTTTAATTCTAGGTTTGTTATACAAAATATCTGGTTTCGATTAATGGGTCTCGTTTTACCAGAGATCTAGAAGAATAGTAGTAATTTAAAAGTCTTTCCACCTTGGCACTCAGGCGTATTGAGATAGCGGGACTATTGATGTGCCTGGTTAAGCTAAACTAACAAGTTATACGGGAAGTTGGTGCAGGAAAGGCTAATGTATGTATGCACAGGTAATTCATGGATGTCCAACTATTGTAAAAGATGTTTAGAGAAGTGACATATGGCTTAACCCTTTCCCACATACCACAAATCTGCAGCAGACGACTTTGAAAACAATCAGGCAGAAGTATGGAAAATCTGTATATATGTGAAAGTTTAACTATTGAATGGAGTTGAAAATATTGTGGCAAAAGGAGAATTTACATACAATGTTTTCAAAAGTCATTTGCTGCAAAGGCGTCGGAAAGCGTATGTATGTGGGAAACGGATAACCTGATTTTATATTGTTTGTCTCAACAGGCATCTGGTTCAAAACTATTAACCCTTTCCCTCATATAGACGCTTTCTGATGCCTCTGCAGCAGACGGCTTTTTGAAAACATAGTGGCAAAAGAAGAAATTGCTCAAAACAAGCAATTTCTCCTTTTGCCACAATGTTTTCCACTTTTAGTCATAGGTTATCCATTCAATTATAGAGATTTTCTATTTTTTGACAAAATATGTTCAAAGTCGTTTGCTGCAGAATTGTCGTATGAGGGAAAGGGTTGAAGGAAAATGAAAGTAACAATTGTTAGACTGAGTGGAATAAATTGTGGGAAAAAGGAGAAATAATGATTCATCATAAAACATGACCGATCTCTTCACAGTTACTGGATAGGGACATTGAGACCTTTGTTGTAAATTTCGAATTCAAATTTCAGTATGGAGGAATGCGATGCCCTCTGCACGATGATAGTCATTATGGTGAATGGCAAGTTTGTATGCCTGGGCAGTCCACAGCATTTGAAGAACAAATTCGGACATGGGTACACTCTGTTCTGCCGGATGGGATTGAATGAGGGTGGCTATGTCTCGTCAAGCGAAGAGCTCGTCAAATTCGTAAAGAACACATTCCCAAACAGTGAAGTTTTCGACGACAACCAAGGATACGTACATTTCCAAATACCCGACGATACGGCAAAACTTGCGCAAATTTTCGGCAGAATGGAGGAAGCTAAAGAGAAGTACAATGTAGAAGACTATTCAGTACATCAGACAACCTTAGAACAAATTTTCTTGACTTTTACACAGAATCAAGTTGTCCCAAAAGAAAATGCAAAGACTGGATGCTTCAAAAAGCTCTGTTCATGTATGTAGTGTGATTTTGTAAAGTTAAGATTGCCTTGTGCTTTCTCATGACTCATTTTTTTAGCTGTTTAAAAGATATGCTAAATTGTTGAGGTGCCTTAAATCTTTCCTGGATTTAGTTGAGGCTTGCACCTCTGCAGTTGATGACCTTTAAAGAAAATGGAGACAAAAATTGTTAGACATTATTATTTCTTCTTTTTCCATAAATCTTTCAACTTGGAATAATAATCAATTTTCCAGAATTTTGCATTTTTTCCATCAGGTATTTTCATAATAAACGAATCTTAGCCAATCCCAACATGCAGATTTATAAAGATGTTTTTCAAGTTGCCTGCTGCCGTTTTTTTGCATATTTTGGAAACGGTTAAAACTATCATAAGAGGCAATGAGTTGAATTGATTATTTCTGATCCCTTATTATGTTAGACACAACTATAAACAACAGTTGCGAACCAAGAATAATCTAATTTAGACTTGGTCTTCCTTGTTTGTATAGCAAAATTTATGACACCATTAAGTAAAGATTTGTTGCAACTCCAGGATACTGATACCAATAGCAGCAATTTAGCATAATAAGGTAGGTTAAAGATGTATTGAAATATCTCTATAGTAGAGAGAAAGTAGAACATATTTCAGATAAATGGAATTTCCAAAATACTGTATAAACAGGGAAATGGTAAACTCTTTATAATGCTCGGGAAGAAGGAAATGGCTTGCATACCTTATACAATGAAGAGGATTAATATTTGTTATGTATTTATTTTGTTTCTGACTATTTTGTTCACCTCATATAAATAATGTAATTGTTGCTTGGTTACAACTATTGTCAGATTTGTTAGCTTATGATAAACTTACACCAATAATTTATATACAAATCATATTTCACCCTTTTAAGCTGAAGATGTGTAATAAGAAGAGAAAATGATTAAAATCATTGATTTCCTTTCATTCCACAATGTTTCCGGAATCCGCTGTGGTCGAGTGGTTAGCATCGGGGATTTCGAAACCGGGTGTCCCGGGTTCGATCCCCAGTTGCGTCACTACCGTCATGGTGGAGTGCCCTTGGGCAAGGCACATTTTCTAGCCTAGTACTGGTTTGTTTACCCAGGGATCATGAATAATTAAATTTAATTGCCCGCTAAATGACCTTAGCTGTTGATGCGCCATAAAACAATATACATTCATTCCACAATGTTTCCAACTCTATATCAAACTTATATTTAAGTGTCACAATATTTACCTCAGCCAATTTCATAACAGATGACTTTAAAATTATACTGTGTCAGAGATATATGTTGAATTCTCTTTAATCAAAAAGAAGTACATTGCAGTTGTATGAATGTTTCAATTAATATTTCTGATTGCTTTGAATTGGGCTTCTTTTGAAACAGTTGTAAGAATGTTATTATGTATGTAGATGTTTAGAATGTTGTAATGATAGGTTTTACATTCCTTTTTCTGTGATAAAACTTATGAAATCCCAGTGAGTTAACTTGCAAATCTTAGCATTTCAACTTTTGAAATATTGAATGATTTGTTTACAAGATTTTGTAATGCTTTAACCCTTTCCCTCATATAGACGCTTTCTGACGCCTCTGCAGCAGACAGCTTTTTGAAAACATAGTGACAAAAGAAGAAATTGCACAGAACGTGCAATTTTTCCTTTTGCCACAATGTTTTCCACTTTTTGTCATAGGTTATCCAATTATGGAGATTTTCTATGTTTTGACAAAATACGTTCAAAGTCGTCTGCTCCAGAATTGTTGTATGAGGGAAAGGGTTAATTATTGTTATCTTAGCATAAGCCTTGTTGATGGAGTCTGCTAAAAAGTGACTTTTCACCACAATATCTCTATAATTTTCCCAGCCTTCATGCAACCTTACTTTGTGATACTAATTTACTTGCTAAGATCATTATTTTGAGTACCTAAAACATTAGACTCTGCAGGGACATAGATAAGAGGGATAGACAACTCCACCTGTACACCTGTTATCTGGTTAAAATATCACACATAGAAATAAAAATTGTCAAAATTTTCACATTTTGTAGCAAATAAAACTTTGAAGTTACATTTGGCACATGAACAAAACATACATATTCTGAAAGCTTAACATTTCAACTTAAGTTAGAGATACAACGAACAACTTGATTCTTTTTGTATTTTGCTGCAGAATTGTCGTATGAGGGAAAGGGTTAAGGAGTTTTAATTATGAATGTAATTTAGAGAACTCTCTTAGTGTGTTTCTTACCCACACAATATCTTAACCCTTTCCCTCATACGACAATTCTGCAGCAGATGACTTTGAACATATTTTGTAATAAGATAGAAAATCTCTATAATTGAATGGATAACCTATGACTAAAAGTGGAAAACATTGTGGCAAAAAGAGAAATTGCTCGATCTGAGCAATTTCTTCTTTTGTCACTGTTTTCAAAAAGCCGTCTGCTGCAGAGGCATCAGAAAGTGTCTATATGAGGGAAAGGGTTAAGGAGTTTTAATTATGAACGTAATCTAAGAGATCTTAGTGTTTTTTCTTACCCACACAATATCTAAATGGGAGGAGGAAGAGGAATCATTCAGATTTACATCTGTACATCCATATAGTCCCTCTCAGATGTAAGTGTCATGGAAATGTCCAAGCTATTTGCCCGGCAGTCATGACAGTTTATAAAAAATTTACAATATCACAACAATATGGTGTTTAGCACCTGTTGTAATGTTTTGACACTCAAACAGTCATACCAAAGTTATGCCCCTTGATATAGTCTGTTATAATTGCATCATTCTTTCATCCATTATAACAATTAATGCAGTAAAAGGGGATTTTCTACTTACAGAGGCATGCATACATGTCTGCAGCAAACTACATGTTAAGCAAACGGAGAAATTGCTCATGAAGATCAATTTCGACATTTGTCACAATGTTTTCAACACTATTCAATATTAATATGCTTTCATTTTTTAAAGATTGTCCATGATGTTTGATAGATGTTTTCCAAGTCGTCTGCTGTATATTTGTTGCATGTGGTAAAGTGTTAAGTAGTAAACAAGAACAGTTTATTAACCCTTTCCCTCACTCGAAAGTTCTGAAGCAGACGACTTTGAACATATTTTGTCAAAAAATAGAAAATCTCTATAATTGAATGGATAACCTATGACTAAAAGTGGAAAACATTGTGGCAAAAGGAGAAATTGCTCATTCTGAAAAGTCTGCTGCAGCGTAGTCAGAAAGCGTTTATATGAGGGAAAGGGTTAAGTAAGAAGTAAACAAAAGAAATCTGCCTCATGAATTTGAACAAATGAAAGTAAAAGTGGAAGTTGAGTGTAAATCATAAGACTGAATTGTAGAACATTGGGATTAGTTTATGAATGCGCGTAATGTGGGTGTGGGTTGTTGTCGAAAAAGGTGAGCATATTACTATTTGTTATATGGTCACAAAATGTATTGCATAATCTAGAATGTTTACACAAGTAGATATATGTTTAACTTACATTGTATGTTACACGTTTCAACCAAGAAGCTTTAAAGTCATATTTTTAACCATGTCAATAAACAGTTTGTCTGCAATTTCTTAATTTTAACCCTCTCCCTCATACGACAATTCTGCAGCAGATGACTTTGAACATATTTTGTCAAAAAATATAAAATCTCTATAATTGAATGGATAACCTATGAAAAGCGTCTATAAGAGGGAAAGGGTTAAAGTCATATTTTTAACCATGTCAATAAACATTTCGTTTGCAATGTCTTAATTTTAAAGGCTGAAAGTAAAACAAACTGAATTGTAGCGGGCTATGATTATAGCTGCTTTGCATACAGGCTTTGATATTGTTGTAGCATGCATGCATGTGTTGACAACAACAAATCTTTAACTTTTTTCTAGTTTTAAAACATACATATTAGACACCGTTTGCTACTTGTTGAGATGGATTCCATGTTTAGTCATGATACCCATTGCCTTTAAAAAAAAAATTAGGCCATGCATTTCCATGAGGTTTTCATCCTTCTTTGATCTTTGAGTTATACTGTAATGGTGTTAACTGAAACTGACAACAATTGACAACTCTGCAGACGACTCTTGAAAACATCTTTGGAAAAGAAGGAATTACTCAACATCAGCAATTTCTTCTTTTCCAAAATATTTTCATTTCTGTATTGAAGTTCAGTGAGTGAGTATGTATACATCGATCCATTTTCCAAAATGTTACATTTTTTTTCCATTTCTCAAAGCAGACGACTCACATACATCAAATCTACAGCAGAAGATTTTGACAAAATCTAGTAAAAATATAGAAATGAAAGAATAATTACTGTATACATTTAAAAACATTGTGGCAAAAGGAGAAATTGCTCATCTTGAGCAATTTCTCTTTTTTCCACAATGTTTTTAAAAAGTGGTTTTGTTGCAGAGGCGTCAGAAAGCATCTGTATGTTGGAAAGGGTTATAATATCATATCAGATAAGCTACCTATTAATTATGACAATTGCAGTTTTTGTATTTTAAAATAAACCAATGACTTACTAATAAATGCCAGATATTGTTGCCGAAGACACATGACTCTTATTTTAAAACTTAATAATTTACGCAATATGTTCAAGTCTCTTCAAAACTGAGTGTGCAAAGCAGAAATTGCTCATTCTGACCAAATTCACTTTTTCATGCAGTGTTCTGTTGTTTAACACCTTTTCAATCCTGCAGACTGATTCATTTGCAACATATGTCTTTTAAAAACATTGTGGCAAAAGAAGAAATTCCTAATACGTAATGAGCAAGTTCACCTTTTGTCACAAAGTTTGCAACTGTATTCAATTATTATATTTTCATTTATCAAGATCTTCAACAGTTTTTCCTCAAATATGTTTACAAAGTCGGCTGCTGCAGATTTTTTGTATGTGGAAAAGGGGTTTGTTTGAAGGAAAAAGATAGTTTATATCAAAGGACAATCAACTGGCTATAAGAAAGTCGACCATAGTTCATTTCTGACCAGTGTAGGTAACAGTAAATTTACAATCCAATTGTACACTGTTTGTCAGAGGTTTCTGTCTCTTATATACAAATAGTGCAGCTCCAGATCAGACTGCACAGCTGTGCAGGGTGATCTTAATCTGCATTGGATGTAAAATTGCAAATAACTTAGTGCAGCTTATGATTAACCCTTTCCCATAAATAGACACTTTCTGAGGCATATAATGCAGACAACTTATGAAAACATTGTGACACAAGCAAGGAGAAATTGCATAAAAAGAGCAATTTCTCCTTTTGTCACAATGTTTTCAACATTTCTCAATAATTAATCCATCATGTTTGCCAAGATGTTTTCAAAGTCATCTGCTACAGATTTGCTGTATAAATTGAAAAGGGTTAAATCTAATTACATAAGATATAGTATGTGCCATTGTTTGAAATAACAGTGATAAATATACTCACATACACATTTTCTTCATCTCTTAAAACACACAATAAGAAAATATCAAAACATGCATATGCACAACTTCTGGTGTCTTTAGACAATTTTTGAAACTGAACATAGAACTGAGTTGGTTCTATGATTTTTGCATTGTCTGATCGAAGACCCATTTTCACTGAAATTAGCCGAAATACATAACTGGTCGGAGGTTCAGTATGATTGTTCATAGACATGAATCTCTCAGCTGTACAGGTCTATGTTTAAGGTGTGCTTTATGTATTTCTTATATTTACACTTTGTTATTTTATTGGAAAGCAAAGCTTAGATTTCATAGAACTAATATTAAAATACATGTATTTAGCACCGAGTCAAACACTGTTATGAATATTTATAAGAGGAAAATAACACAAATTACACCAGGTTTATGATTGAGATAAGATGAGCCAAAGAAGATGCTTTACACTATTTAAGTACAACCAGGGACCATGTATTAGGTTGTTGTTATCTAGATCTCTTGTAGAATGTTACCATACTTATTTCAAATTAAAATTCTTCAGTCGATGTGTTTATCATTTTGTCATCAATATTTTTTCACAAACTATGCTAGATTTTTTTTTAAGAATTATTCTAGCTATTGATAGACTCAGACACAACTTCAGAATCATTGATAAAAGCAAATATAATTAGCCGTGTCATGTGAAATTGGGGTCATATTGTGTGTACAGTTTTAGATTTTGAAGTCGCATCTCAGCGACTCTACTTAACCCTTTCCTTCATACAACAATTCTGCAGCAGACGACTTCAAACGTATTTTGTCAAAACATAGAAAATCTCCATAATTGAATGGATAACCTATGACAAAAAGTGGAAAACATTGTGGCAAAAGGAGAAATTGCACGTTTTGTGCAATTTCTTCTTTTGTCACTATGTTTTCAAATAGCCATCTGCAGCAGAGGCGTCAGAGAGCGTCTATATGAGGGAAGTGGTTAACATAGGTAGGAAATGAAGACTGGTGATACTGTGTATATGCACCGAAACACCTGAGTCTTCAACTATTCATCTTCGCAACACAGACCGATTTCGCTTGATGCAGTTTGTTGATATTTAACTATGTCTGTGTAATGAACGTTTACTATTGTTTGTTCATTGTTTTTGTTCTTGTTTGTATATTAAAATGTTTTATTTAAGCTAAAACAAGCTTTCTGTCTTTTTTTGTATTCGTACCCAAGTGATATAGACTAGTATTTTTTTTCTCTTTGTCAGTTAAATTAACCCTTTTCCAACAGACAAACACTTTTTAACGCCTCTGCAGCAGACGACGATTGAAAACATTGTGACAAAAGGAGAAATTGCTCATTATCCTTAATGTTGACACCTTTATCCAATAATTGTTCTTATTATGCTTATAGATATTTTCCATAATTTTAGCTCAATGTTTTCAAAGTCGTCTGCTGCAGATTTGTTGCATGCGGGAAAGGATTACGTCCTGCACCAATAGTTCTGGACATGAGCATATTTACTGTACGTGTAGATAACAATCTGCCTGCACATATGAGTCGTCCCGATAGAAAACCAACATTATGGCCTCTGCGTAATGTATCGACCCAGATCAGCCTGCGCAGTCCGCGCAGACTGATCCGCGCCGACACATTCCGTCTCAGGGGGATAGAGGTATAGAGTAATGATTCCTGAAACAGAAAATCCACAGGAGGCGAAAATTGTCTATCCTGGTAAGCCTAAGCGGTATGCTTAGGCTGATCCGGGTCGATACTTTAAGCAGCTACTATGTTGGTTTACTCGCGGGACAGCTCATTTTGTCAAAAGTTTATTATGTCTCCCCCTGTATACAGGGGAGATATATTGTTTTTGTCCTGGGCGTCTGTCTGTCCTTCTGTCTGTCTGTCTGTCTGTCTGTCCGTCTGTCCGAAATCGTGTCCGCTCCATATCTCCAAGACGGCTTGAAGGATTTTCATGAAACTTGTGTCAGATGTTCACCTCATGAAGGCGATGTGCAGAACCCATGTCCCGACCATACAGGTTCAATGTCAAGGTCAGACTTGAAGGTCAAAGGTTTGAGCCTTAATTTCGTGTCCGCTCCATATCTCCAAAACGGCTTGAAGAATTTTCATGAAACTTGTGTCAGATGTTCACCTCACGAAGGCGATGTGCAGAACCCATGTTCCGACCATACCGGTTCAAGGTCAAGGTCAGACTTGAAGGTCAAAGGTTTGAGTCTGTTTTTCGTGTCCGCTCCATATCTCCAAAACGGCTTGAAGGATTTTCATGAAACTTCTGTCAGATGTTCACCTCACGAAGGCGATGTGCAGAACCCATGTTCCGACGATAACGGAGTTATCTCCCCCTTGTTCAATATTTTAATTGTGAAAACTTTGTCCAGAGCAGAACTCAGAAACTACTTGAAGGAATTTATTGAAACTTGGAATATAGATAGATGGCAATGTGAAGTTGTGCACCTTGCAATAATTATGAGTTATCTCCCCCTTGTTCAATATTTTAATAGTGTAAACTTTGTCCAGAGCAGAACTCAGAAACTACTTGAAGGAATTTATTGAAACTTGAAACATAGATAGATGGCAATGTGAAGTTGTGCACCTTGCAATAATTATGAGTTATCTCCCCCTTGTTCAATATTTTAATAGTGTAAACTTTGTCCAGAGTAGAACTCAGAAACTACTTGAAGGAATTTATTGAAACTTGGAATTTAGATAGATGGCAATGTGAAGTTGTGCACCTTGCAATAATTATGATTTATCTCCCCTTGTTCAATATTTTAATAGTGTAAACTTTCTCCAGAGCAGAACTAAGAAAGTACTTAAAGGAATTTATTGAAACTTGGAATATAGATAGATGGCAATGTGAAGTTGTGCACCTTGCAAGAATTATAACTCTGGGCTACTTCGTTGCAAAGTTATCTCCCCTTGTTCAATATTTTAATAGTCATTGACAAACTGCAATGGGGAGACATATGTTTTTTCATAAAAACAACCTTTCTAGTTAATCTTATTTTTACAAATTTGGCATACAATGAAAACACACCTCAAAGTGTGCATGTTGATCTGGTTCTGTATTCGAATGTGTACCCAATGACTGGAAAGGGCGTATGAGCCGTCCCGCGATAAAACCAACATTGTGGACTCGGCGTTATGCAACGACCCAGATCAGCCTTAGCTTGCCGCGCAAGCTTACCCGGATAGACCCTTTTAGCCTCCTGTGGGTTTTCTGTTCAGGAATCATTACTCTTTTCCTCCATTTAGACAGAATCAGTCTGATCTGGGTCGATACATTATGCAGAGGCCAGTTGGTTCTGGAAATGGTTAAACTAGTAACACTTTATGTTTCTGCTTTTTAGATCACGTGATTCGACGGTCCAAAGTGATCTTTTCCGATAACCCTCTGCCCTACGTTAACTTTAAACTTCAAATGGTATCCCTTCCTATATCAGTTGGTAGCTACGCGGGCTGTCAATCCAGGGGTTGTGAGTTCGAATCCCGGCTCGGCCAACTTTTTTTCCGACCATTGACAAAAGTCGATGCGACATGCGTCATTCGTCTTCCACCAATGGGCTAAGTCTATGTGGAAAAGCAGTTACTTGGGGAAGATTGTTGTGTGGAGTACTGGTGTGAGAAAACCAGGAAATGCATGAGTAGGTGAACTGGCCGCCGTGATATAACTGAGAAATTATTAAAAACCGCGTTAAACCCCAATCAAACAACCTATACCAGTAATACTACCACTGGACTTATTCAACGAAACTAGAATTTGGGTTGCTGCAGCAAGGAATACCGACATTTTAAAATGATTCTTCTCTGCGTCTGATTCAAAGATAACTTTGTAGAAATGTTCTTCGGGTGATCCTCTTCAAAATATGTTTTCAAGACATACTGATTGGTTGGGGGGAAAAACACGGACGAAAAGACACAAAATGACAAAGTGCTAGTCTAATATCATGATAATTATACCCCCCAGTGCACGTAGTATATGGGGGCTATATAGGAGGAGTCACGCTTGTCAGTCGGTCGGTTTGTAGGTCCGTTGGTCTGTGGCCATTTCTTGTGAACACTATCTCTCAGCAACCCTTGGTCAGAATTCAATATAACTTCACAAGAATGATTAATACCAAACCCAGTTGTGCATATTGTGGGCGTGTTGCACTGGAATTATTTTTAAATGAGTTATGGCACCTTGAATTTCTCATTCATATGTATATTGTCAGGCACCACCTGGGGGTATTCATCACCTTCAGTGATATTTCTAGTTTAATACTAATTTAGTACTAATGTTCATTCCTTCATCCTGCCAGGATATACTCGAATACATGTTGACAGTCAAACATGACATCAGTCAAAGCCATGAGGAATCCGCCGTGGTTGAGTGGTTAACGTCAAGGATATGAAACCGGGCGTTCCGGATTCGATCCCAAGTCGCTGCACGACGGTCATGGTGGAGTGCCCTTGGGCAAGGAAGGCAGCACATTTTCTAGCTTAGTACTGGTTTGTTTACCTAGGGATGATGAATAGGTGAGCTGTCGTCGTGACATAACTGAAATAATGTTGAAAAGCGGCGTAAAACCCCATTTAAAAAAAAGAAAATAGAGAAAGCCATGTGACTTTCCTTTATACTCTAATACATGTTGACAGTCACACATGACATAAGTCAAACGATCTGAAAACAGCCATGTGTCGTACCTTACATAAACGACATAATTACAAATAATGTTGTTACTGATAATTATGTATGTATGTATGTATATACATATAATTAACGTCATAACAGTCACGCTGCGCGCCACGTGTAAACGACCCACGTAAGATTAATGAGGCCATCAGCTTAGCGCCCGTTGCACACAAAGTCTCATATTTATAGCCACCATCTATACAGTATAACATTATATGTACTTATCTAAAAGGAACGTAACAATTGTGTGGTCACATAAACATAATGGAATATGTGACGATATTACAGATATGCTCATCTGAGTCTCAACTGCTCGTAAATATAACAAGAAACTTAATGTGCAGACTCGGTGTGTAGTACGTATTATCTGTCATATTAGACTGTACATTGGACGTCACCACCTCTCACAGTTGATGTGTTTTTTTCACCGTGGGTTATTTCTAATAAATAGTTATAGTTAATATTTTGGATAATTGTAAAGCTAACACCCAGGAAAATACTCAAAGGTAAGTGTTAACACAAAAGTCTAATTCATATTTTAAGACTTTCTCTCATACAACAATTCTGCAGCAGACGACTTTGAACATATTTTGTCAAAAAATAGAAAAATCTCTATAATTGAATGGATAACCTATGACTAAAAGTGGAAAACATTGTGGCAAAAGGAGAAATTGCTCGTTTTGAGCAATTTCTTCTTTTGTCACTATGTTTTCAAAAAGCCGTCTGCTGCAGAGGCGTCAGAAAGCGTCTATATGAGGTAAAGGGTTAAGACTTTTTAATCTTTAACTTACAGCTTCGTTATTCGATATAATTATAATGGCAGTAAAACAAACATAACATGATGTAAGTAAGATATATTAACCAGTGTTCCTTTCCCACATTCAACACATCTGCAGCAGACGATTTTGAAAGCCATGATGGCAGAACATGAGAAATCTTAATTAATAAGAGTTTGACTATTAACCCTTTCCCTCATATAGACGCTTTCTGACGCCTCTGCAGCAGACGGCTTTTTGAAAACATAGTGACAATAGAAGAAATTGCACAAAACGTGCAATTTCTCCTTTTGCCACAATGTTTTCCACTTTTTGTCATAGGTTATCTATTCAATTATGGATATTTTCTATTTTTTGACAAAATA
Organism: Serripes groenlandicus; assembly: GCA_031761405.1. Lineage (NCBI taxonomy): Eukaryota > Metazoa > Mollusca > Bivalvia > Cardiida > Cardiidae > Serripes > Serripes groenlandicus. Next base: position 74,341,650 of record JASEVX010000007.1, on the reverse strand, counting down.
CGTTTAAAGTCGTCTGCTGCAGAATTGTCGTATGAGGGAAAGGGTTAAATAAAGATGGCAACCTTGTAGCAAAAGGATAAATTTACTCGTCATGAGCAGTTTCTCCTTTTGCCACAATGTTTTCAAAAATCGTCTGCTGCAGAGGCATCAGAAATCGTCTGTATGAGGGAAATGATTGACATGCTATAATGGTTGTTTAGTCATCTGCTTCGAAAACACCTGAAGAAGAAAACATCTAGAAGATTGGAAGTTTTAATCTAACATAGAATAGAAAACATTGTAAACAAAGATGTAATTCAACAACGCGTCGATTCTCTCTTCTCATACCCGTCTCCATCAAGACGAGGATTTATTAAAGTTTTCATTATCCTTAAACAGCGAGTATAGCTAAAAAGAACCATTAAAGTATAAAATACCTGAAGAAGAAACATCTAGAAGATTGGAAATATTTATCTAACATAGAATAGAAAACATTGTAAACAAAAACCATGAAATTTAACAACTCGTCGCTCCTCTCTTCTCATACCCGTCTCCATCAAGACGAGGTTTTATTAAAGTTTGCATTATTCTCAAACAGCGATTATAGCTAAAAGGAATCATTAAAATATAACGTATACATTTTCGTTCTCTCTGTTATACAGAATACAATAATTTATTTGTTAATAGAGGCCACCGGCCCAAAATACAGCAACTATACAGATATAGAATTCACATAGAGTTGAGTTTTAATATATATACTTATTTACAATATTAATCGAACAATGACTTTTGTGATCGGATGGATGAATCTTTTAGCGCATTTATAACTGAAATATAGTCTGCGATCTTCTTTATAATAACTCTACTTTCGCTTTTCATCAGGTTGTAAAAACTGTTCATATCGTGGTAATACCATGCATACATACAATAAGCTCTGTGTTTCTGCAAGCCATTGGTCACATTAAAATGTATTTATGAGTTAAACAATCCATTGGTCACATTAAAATGTATTTATGAATTAAACAATAATTACAAATTAGAAATATATATGTCATGCAGTGGCGGTTTAACCGGGGGGCCGTAGGGCCCGTGCGTCGAACAATTAATGGTAAACAAAGAAAAAAGCGTGGCGGATTTAGCGGGGGCCCATAGGGCCCGTGCCCGACTCCCCCACCCCACGAAAGAAGTCACGTGACATAGCCGTGCGTCGAAAACTATCCAACCTTCCAGCAGCGCCAAGGCCGTCAGCACTGCAGTGCTTTTATCATATGTGTTAACCCCTACACAACACAGTCGACTTAAAACGCCAGGAAGCTCCACACGACTTTTGAAAATAATTGCAGGGAAAAGAAGGAATAGCTAAAAACGAGAAATGTATGCTGCTCTTTCCCACAATATTACTATTTAATTCATGGATAAAAGAAACAGCAGACGAGTCGCGAATATCGTTACACGTTATTTTGGTTGACCATGTCTTCCCGCGAGAAAACCAACTGAATGGCCTCTGCGTAATGTATCGATCCAGATCAGCCTGCGCAGTCCGCGCAGACTGATCCGGGCCGACACATTCCGTATCAGGGGGATAGAGGTATAGAGTAATGATTCCTGAAACAGAAAATCAACATGAGGCGAATAGTGTCTGTCCGGGTAAGCCTGCGCGGCATGCTTAGGCTGATCTGGGTCGATACTTTACGCAGAGTCCACACTGTTGGTTTTCTTGTGGGATGGCTCATATGTTAAGGGAACCCAATATACTTACTTAACCCTTCAATGTGGACTTTTGACAATGGACTTGTACAGCTAAGTAGTTTGAGGAGAGTCCAAAGCCAACTTTAGCAATGTTAAGATAATGGCTCTATTCTGGTGACACCATGTTAACATATTGGCTCTATACTGGTGACCCAATGTTAAAAAAGTGGCTCTATACTGGTGACACAATGTTAAGATAATGGCTCTATACTGGTGTTACAATATTAATATAATGGCTCTATACTAGTGACACAATGTTAAGATAACGGCTCAATACTGGTGACACAATTGTAAGATACTAGCTCTATACTGGTGACACAATGTTAAGATAATGGCTCTATACTGGTGACACAATGTTAAGATACTGGCTCTATACTGGTTACATAATGTTAAGGTACTGGCTCTATACTGGTGACACAATGTTAAGATACTGGCTCTATACTGGTTACATAATGTTAAGATACTGGCTCTATACTGGTGACACAATGTTAAGATACTGGCTCTATACTGGTTACATAATGTTAAGATACTGGTTCTATACTGGTGACATAATGTTAAGGTACTGGCTCTATACTGGTGACACATATTAAGATATTGGCTCTATACTGGTGACACAATGTTAAGATAACGGCTCAATACTGGTGACACAATTGTAAGATACTAGCTCTATACTGGTGACAAAATGTTCAGATAATGGTTCTATACTGGTGACACAATGTTAAGGTACTGGCTCTATACTGGTGACACAATGTTAAGGTACTGGCTCTATACTGGTGACACAATGTTAAGATAATTGCTCTATACTGGTGACACAATGTTAAGGTACTGGCTCTATACTGGTGACACAATGTTAAGATAATGGTTCTATACTGGTGACACAATGTTAAGGTACTGGCTCTATACTGGTGACACAATGTTTAGATAATGGTTCTATACTGGTGACACAATGTTAAGGTACTGGCTCTATACTGGTGACACAATGTTAAGGTACTGGCTCTATACTGGTGACACAATGTTAAGATAATGGTTCTATACTGGTGACACAATGTTAAGGTACTGGCTCTATACTGGTGACACAATGTTAAGGTACTGGCTCTATACTGGTGACACAATGTTAAGATACTGGTTCTATACTGGTGACACAATGTTCAAGATACTGGCTCTATACTGGTGACACAATGTTAAGATACTGGCTCTATACTGGTTACATAATGTTAAGATAATGGTTCTATACTGGTGACATAATGTTAAGATACTGGCTCTATACTGGTGACACAATGTTAAGGTACTGGCTCTATACTGGTGACACAATGTTAAGATAATGGTTCTATACTGTTGACACAATTGTAAGATACTAGCTCTATACTGGTGACACAATGTTGAGATGATGGCTCTATACTGGTGACACAAAATTAAGATAATGACTCCATACTGGTGACACAATGTTAAGATAATTGCTCTATACTGGTGACACAATGTTAAGATAATTGCTCTATACTGGTGACACAATGTTAAGATAATGGCTCTATACTGGTGACATACTGTTAAGATAATTGCTCTATACTGGTGACACAATGTTCAGATAATGGCTCTATACTGGTGACACACTGTTAATAGAATGGCTCTATAATAGTGACAAAATGTTCAGATAATGGTTCTATACTGGTGACACAATGTTAAGGTACTGGCTCTATACTGGTGACAAAATGTTCAGATAATGGTTCTATACTGGTGACACAATGTTAAGATACTGGTTCTATACTGGTGACACAATGTTAAGATACTGGTTCTATACTGGTGACACAATGTTCAGATAATGGTTCTATACTGGTGACACAATGTTAAGATAATTGCTCTATACTGGTGACACAATGTTAAGATAATTGCTCTATACTGGTGACACAATGTTAAGATAATGGCTCTATACTGGTGACATACTGTTAAGATAATTGCTCTATACTGGTGACACAATGTTCAGATAATGGCTCTATACTGGTGACACACTGTTAATATAATGGCTCTATAATAGTGACAAAATGTTCAGATAATGGTTCTATACTGGTGACACAATGTTAAGGTACTGGCTCTATACTGGTGACAAAATGTTCAGATAATGGTTCTATACTGGTGACACAATGTTAAGATACTGGTTCTATACTGGTGACACAATGTTAAGATACTGGCTCTTTACTGGTTACATAATGTTAAGATACTGGCTCTATACTGGTGACACAATGTTAAGGTACTGGCTCTATACTGGTGACACAACGTTAAGGTACTGGCTCTATACTGGTGACACAATGTTCAAGATACTGGCTCTATACTTGTTACATAATGTTAAGGTACTGGCTCTATACTGGTGACACAATGTTAAGATAATGGTTCTATACTGGTTACATAATGTTAAGGTACTGGCTCTATACTGGTGACACAATGTTAAGGTACTGGCTATATACTTGTTACACAATGTTCAAGATACTGGCTCTATACTTGTTACATAATGTTAAGGTACTGGCTCTATACTGGTGACACAATGTTAAGATACTGGCTCTATACTGGTTACATAATGTTAAGATACTGGCTCTATACTTGTTACATAATGTTAAGGTACTGGCTCTATACTGGTGACACATATTAAGATATTGGCTCTATACTGGTGACACAATGTTAAGATAACGGCTCAATACTGGTGACACAATTGTAAGATACTAGCTCTATACTGGTGACAAAATGTTCAGATAATGGTTCTATACTGGTGACACAATGTTAAGGTACTGGCTCTATACTGGTGACACAATGTTAAGATACTGGCTCTATACTGGTTACATAATGTTAAGATACTGGCTCTATACTGGTGACATAATGTTAAGATACTGGCTCTATACTGGTGACACAATGTTCAAGATACTGGCTCTATACTTGTTACATAATGTTAAGATACTGGCTCTATACTGGTGACACAATGTTAAGATACTGGCTCTATACTGGTTACATAATGTTAAGATACTGGCTATATACTGGTGACATAATGTTAAGATACTGGCTCTATACTGGTGACACAATGTTCAAGATACTGGCTCTATACATGCTACATAATGTTAAGGTACTGGCTCTATACTGGTGACACAATGTTAAGATAATGCCTCTATACTGGTGACACAATGTTAAGATAATGACTCCATACTGGCGACACAATGTTAAGATAATGGCTCTATACTGGTGACACAATGTTAAGGTACTGGCTCTATACTGGTGACACAATGTTAAGATACTGGCTCTATACTGGTGACACAATGTTAATATAATTGCTCTATACTGGTGACACAATGTTAAGATAATTGCTCTATACTGATGACACAATGTTAAGATAATTGCTCCATACTGGTGACACAATGTTAAGATAATTGCTCTATACTGGTGACATACTGTTAAGATAATTGCTCTATACTGGTGACACAATGTTAAGATAATGGCTCTATATTGGTGACATACTGTTAAGATAATTGCTCTATACTGGTGACACAATGTTAATATAATGGCTATTTACTGGTTGGTGACACAATCAGTCACAGGGTTTTATAAAATAATCAAAAGCAAGTTGAGCAATAGAAACTCTCCTCAGACTTATAAACATGAATAAGCATGTGCCATAAGAACGAACCCATTTTTCCAAGTTCGTCTTTTATTATAACGAACATTGAATTCCGATAGGAAACCTAAACTATCTGACCTAAAAAGAATCGTCTTATTGCGATACTTCTTTTCAGTACTCACACTTATATAGTGTTATAACTATTTAATGTGTCCGAAATAAGCACAGCATTAATAAATCTTCCCTTATGTTTAAGAATGTATGTGAAATTCCGAGGCTATGTGTAGTGCATGTGATAAGTTGAATAATTATGCAAAACTGGTGTGCAAAAATAAACATAATACACGACAAGTCATTAATCATATGTCTGTCTGAACGGTCGGCTGATTGTTTCACAGTAGGAACAAGTAAGTTATTTAGTAAACAAGCCGGTAGGCGACGTGGAATTCGCCTTGGTTGTGGGTCCTTAGCAACGAAACTCAAACACGCACACCCTGAGCCCGTATGGCACCTGTTCACCAAGTTGTATCGGAATCAGGCCGTCGGTTTGGGCTGTGGAGCGTCGCTTTACAAACAAACAGACAGACAGACAGCCGGAAAAGCCTGACAATAAGGGATATCTAACGAAGCGAATCCCAATACCGTCTCGATGGTGTAGTGGTAAAGCGTTCGCTTCGGTGCGAGAGGTCGCGGGTTCGACTCCCAGGTCATGTCATACAAATTGTAGTAATGGTTTGTGGGATTAGCATTTACGTCTGACTCAATGATGACAGGATAAATGGACCACTAGTGCGAGAGGTCGCGGGTTCGATCTCCATGTCATGTCATACACGTACTTTAAAAATTGTAATCGTCATACACGTACTTTAAAAATTGTAATCATGGTTTTACCTCTTTGGCGCTCTACGGTTGTGGCATTAGCATTTTACGTCCGACGTCGCTGGTGACAGGTGTATAATGGAGCCGAGTAGTACTTGGTATCTTACCTAGGACAACGCCCGTGGATATAGAACTGAACAATTGTTGTAAGCGCCGTTTAATACCACACCAGCAAACAAACCACAATCGTTTAGTAATTCAAAATCCCCATCCTCTATCCTGTTATCGAGCCGTTGCGCGAGAAAACAACAGTATGGCCTCCTTGCGAGACATTTCGTCTCAGCGGGGTATAGAGTCTATAGGAGTAATTGACTCCTGAAACAGAAAATCCACAGTGAGGCGAAAAGTGTCCCCTGTCCGGGTTAGCCTGTGCGGCATGCTTAGACTGATCCGTGTCGATACATGTACGCAGAGTCACAACAGTTGGTTTCTCCCTCGCGGGATCAACGAAGTGATTTACTCTAGCCACAACATGAGACCACGCCCATCGTAAAAGAATAACAATACAAATTATAGCATTCTAGTTCGATGGTCGACGTGCCCTTTCATTGTCTGTATTTACATGCACCTTCTAGACAGTGAAACAGACTGTTGACGCCTCTGGACAGCGGCGATATTTGAAAATCTTTCCCCAGAAGCTACAATTTATGTCCAAACGTTCTGCGAACACAGACATCTCTATAATATCATAATTACCGAAGAATGGGTTTTACTCCAAACAAACCATTTTGTTCTAACTTATCCCGACTCACGCTGACCTCGCAAACACTCAAGACCAATAAATTATTGCTATCCACTCTGTTTTAAAAAAAAAAAATGCTTGTATCCGATCCTAATACCAACTCATTACGTATTGTCTTTACAACTGGCACACGCTGTGCGTAACTATAATATGACCGAATCACTATTTTTGTATTCATTCCCGCGAATGTTTACAAATAATGGCTGAGAAACGTGTATTCAGTAAAAACAAGACGTCACCTTAGACTGGACCGAGGTGAACGGACCATTATCGGGTCATCAAATACTGTTACGTGTGTAATTATGTTACTAGTCTTATTAAGTATTACATGTTGGACTACTTTTCTCGACAGGCGACAAACCGATTTTCCTTTTTTCTCAGTCCGTATGGTCCTCGTCACTGTACCCATCCCAAAAAGAATCTGACATTCGGTGTCATTTCATAAAGTTTTATTAAAGACTCGTCCAAGAAATTTGTTATTAAGTTCGGCCCAGAGCTCTCGCCTTAATAACAAACTATCTTGAACTCTCTTTAATAAAACTTTATATGAAAATGACAGCCCCATGTCAGATCCTGTACGTACTGAATTCATTTATGTCAAGCTTGGATTCATTTATATATAAGTGTTATAGCTAGTTCGCAT
>JASEVX010000007.1:74287776-74333866 GCA_031761405.1 Serripes groenlandicus | reverse complement strand
ATTAATGCCTGGTCAGTCTGACTGGTGACACAGTCTGACTCTATACTGGTGACACAGGCTTCACAAAATGGTTCATACATTCAAAGGATTAACGGCCTGGTCAGTCTGACTATACTGGTGACACAGGCTTCACAAAATTGTTCATACATTCAAAAGAATTAACGCCTGGTCAGTCTGACTCTATACTGGTGATACAGTCTGGCTCTATACTGGTGACACAATGTTAGATAGCTCTATACTGTGTACAATATTAATATAAGTGCTCTATCCTAGGACACAATGTTAAGATAACGGCAGTCAGATACTGGTGACACAATGTAGATACTACACTAAATGGTGACTACAATTTAAGATAATCTAACTGACACTATGTTAAGATACTGGCTCTATACTGGTGACACATGTTACTGCTCTACACTGGTGACACAATGTTAAGATACTGGCTCTATACTGGTTACATAATGTTAAGATACTGGCTCTATACTGGTGACACAATGTTAAGATACTGGCTCTATACTGGTTACATAATGTTAAGATACTGGTTCTATACTGGTGACATAATGTTAAGGTACTGGCTCTATACTGGTGACACATATTAAGATATTGGCTCTATACTGGTGACACAATGTTAAGATAACGGCTCAATACTGGTGACACAATTGTAAGATACTAGCTCTATACTGGTGACAAAATGTTCAGATAATGGTTCTATACTGTGACACAATGTTAAGGTACTGGCTCTATACTGGTGACACAATGTTAAGGTACTGGCTCTATACTGGTGACACAATGTTAAGATAATTGCTCTATACTGGTGACACAATGTTAAGGTACTGGCTCTATACTGGTGACACAATGTTAAGATAATGGTTCTATACTGGTGACACAATGTTAAGGTACTGGCTCTATACTGGTGACACAATGTTTAGATAATGGTTCTATACTGGTGACACAATGTTAAGGTACTGGCTCTATACTGGTGGACACAATGTTAAGGTACTGGCTCTATACTGGTGACACAATGTTAAGATAATGGTTCTATACTGGTGACACAATGTTAAGGTACTGGCTCTATACTGGTGACACAATGTTAAGGTACTGGCTCTATACTGGTGACACAATGTTAAGATACTGGTTCTATACTGGTGACACAATGTTCAAGATACTGGCTCTATACTGGTGACACAATGTTAAGATACTGGCTCTATACTGGTTACATAATGTTAAGATAATGGTTCTATACTGGTGACATAATGTTAAGATACTGGCTCTATACTGGTGACACAATGTTAAGGTACTGGCTCTATACTGGTGACACAATGTTAAGATAATGGTTCTATACTGTTGACACAATTGTAAGATACTAGCTCTATACTGGTGACACAAATGTGAGATGATGGCTCTATACTGGTGACACAAAATTAAGATAATGACTCCATACTGGTGACACAATGTTAAGATAATTGCTCTATACTGGTGACACAATGTTAAGATAATTGCTCTATACTGGTGACACCAATGTTAAGATAATGGCTCTATACTGGTGACATACTGTTAAGATAATTGCTCTATACTGGTGACACAATGTTCAGATAATGGCTCTATACTGGTGACACACTGTTAATAGAATGGCTCTATAATAGTGACAAAATGTTCAGATAATGGTTCTATACTGGTGACACAATGTTAAGGTACTGGCTCTATACTGGTGACAAAATGTTCAGATAATGGTTCTATACTGGTGACACAATGTTAAGATACTGGTTCTATACTGGTGACACAATGTTAGATACTGGTTCTATACTGGTGACACAATGTTCAGATAATGGTTCTATACTGGTGACACAATGTTAAGATAATTGCTCTATACTGGTGACACAATGTTAAGATAATTGCTCTATACTGGTGACACAATGTTAAGATAATGGCTCTATACTGGTGACATACTGTTAAGATAATTGCTCTATACTGGTGACACAATGTTCAGATAATGGCTCTATACTGGTGGACACACTGTTAATATAATGGCTCTATAATAGTGACAAAATGTTCAGATAATGGTTCTATACTGGTGACAACAATGTTAAGGTACTGGCTCTATACTGGTGACAAAATGTTCAGATAATGGTTCTATACTGGTGACACTATGTAAGATACTGGTTCTATACTGGTGACACAATGTTAAGATAACTGGCTCTTTACTGGTTACATAATGTTAAGATACTGGCTCTATACTGGTGACACAATGTTAAGGTACTGGCTCTATACTGGTGACACAACGTTAAGTACTGGCTCTATACTGGTGACACAATGTTCAAGATACTGGCTCTATACTTGTTACATAATGTTAAGGTACTGGCTCTATACTGGTGACACAATGTTAAGATAATGGTTCTATACTGGTTACATAATGTTAAGGTACTGGCTCTATACTGGTGACACAATGTTAAGGTACTGGCTATATACTTGTTACACAATGTTCAAGATACTGGCTCTATACTTGTTACATAATGTTAAGGTACTGGCTCTATACTGGTGACACAATGTTAAGATACTGGCTCTATACTGGTTACATAATGTTAAGATACTGGCTCTATACTTGTTACATAATGTTAAGGTACTGGCTCTATACTGGTGACACATATTAAGATATTGGCTCTATACTGGTGACACAATGTTAAGATAACGGCTCAATACTGGTGACACAATTGTAAGATACTAGCTCTATACTGGTGACAAAATGTTCAGATAATGGTTCTATACTGGTGACACAATGTTAGGTACTGGCTCTATAACTGGTGACACAATGTTAAGATACTGGCTCTATACTGGTTACATAATGTTAAAGATACTGGCTCTATACTGGTGACATAATGTTAAGATACTGGCTCTATACTGGTGACACAATGTTCAAGATACTGGCTCTATACTTGTTACATAATGTTAAGATACTGGCTCTATACTGGTGACACAATGTTAAGATACTGGCTCTATACTGGTTACATAATGTTAAGATACTGGCTATATACTGGTGACATAATGTTAAGATACTGGCTCTATACTGGTGACACAATGTTCAAAGATACTGGCTCTATACATGCTACATAATGTTAAGGTACTGGCTCTATACTGGTGACACAATGTTAAGATAATGCCTCTATACTGGTGACACAATGTTAAGATAATGACTCCATACTGGCGACACAAGTGTTAAGATAATGGCTCTATACTGGTGACACAATGTTAAGGTACTGGCTCTATACTGGTGACACAATGTTAAGATACTGGCTCTATACTGGTGACACAATGTTAATATAATTGCTCTATACTGGTGACACAATGTTAAGATAATTGCTCTATACTGATGACACAATGTTAAGATAATTGCTCCATACTGGTGACACAATGTTAAGATAATTGCTCTATACTGGTGACATACTGTTAAGATAATTGCTCTATACTGGTGACACAATGTAAGATAATGGCTCTATATTGGTGACATACTGTTAAGATAATTGCTCTATACTGGTGACACAATGTTAATATAATGGCTATTTACTGGTTGGTGACACAATCAGTCACAGGGGTTTTATAAAATAATCAAAAGCAAGTTGAGCAATAGAAACTCTCCTCAGACTTATAAACATGAATAAGCATGTGCCATAAGAACGAACCCATTTTTCCAAGTTCGTCTTTTATTATAACGAACATTGAATTCCGATAGGAAACCTAAACTATCTGACCTAAAAGAATCGTCTTATTGCGATACTTCTTTTCAGTACTCACACTTATATAGTGTTATAACTATTTAATGTGTCCGAAATAAGCACAGCATTAATAAATCTTCCCTTATGTTTAAGAATGTATGTGAAATTCCCGAGGCTATGTGTAGTGCATGTGATAAGTTGAATAATTATGCAAAACTGGTGTGCAAAAATAAACATAATACACGACAAGTCATTAATCATATGTCTGTCTGAACGGTCGGCTGATTGTTTCACAGTAGGAACAAGTAAGTTATTTAGTAAACAAAGCCGGTAGGCGACGTGGAATTCGCCTTGGTTGTGGGTCCTTAGCAACGAAACTCAAACACGCACACCCTGAGCCCGTATGGCACCTGTTCACCAAGTTGTATCGGAATCAGGCCGTCGGTTTGGGCTGTGGAGCGTCGCTTTACAAACAAACAGACAGACAGACAGCCGGAAAAGCCTGACAATAAGGGATATCTAACGAAGCGAATCCCAATACCGTCTCGATGGTGTAGTGGTAAAGCGTTCGCTTCGGTGCGAGAGGTCGCGGGTTCGACTCCCAGGTCATGTCATACAAATTGTAGTAATGGTTTGTGGGATTAGCATTTACGTCTGACTCAATGATGACAGGATAAATGGACCACTAGTGCGAGAGGTCCGCGGGTTCGATCTCCATGTCATGTCATACACGTACTTAAAAATTGTAATCATGGTTTTACCTCTTTGGCGCTCTAGGTTGTGGCATTAGCATTTACGTCCGACTCGCTGGTGACAGGTTAAATGGACCAGTAGTACTGGTATCTTACCTAGGAAACGCCCGTGATATAACTGAACAATTGTTGTAAGCGCCGTTTAATACCACACCAGCAAACAAAACAATCGTTTAGTAATTCAAAAATCCCCATCCTCTATCCTGTTATGAGCCGTTGCGCGAGAAAACCAACAGTATGGCCTCTGCGAGACATTTCGTCTCAGGGGGATAGAGTTATAGAGTAATGACTCCTGAAACAGAAAATCCACAGGAGGCGAAAAGTGTCTGTCCGGGTTAGCCTGTGCGGCATGCTTAGACTGATCCGTGTCGATACATTACGCAGAGTCCACACAGTTGGTTTTCTCGCGGGATCAACGAATATTTACTAGCCACAACATGAACCACGCCCATCGTAAAAGAATAATCAATCAAATTATAGCATTCTTGTTCGATGGTCGACGTGCCCTTTCATTGTCTGTATTTACATGCACCTTCTAGAAGTGAAACAGACTGTTGACGCCTCTGGAAGCGGCGATATTTGAAAATCTTTCCCAGAAGCTACAATTTATGTCAAACGTTTCGAACACAGACATCTCTATAATATCATATTAGAAGAATGGTTTTACTCCAAACAAACCATTTGTTTAACTTATCCAGTCAGTGACCTCGCAAACACTCAAGACAATAATTATTGCTATCCACTTGTTTTAAAAAAAAAAAATGCTTGTATCCGATCTAATATACTCATTACGTATTTCTTTAAATGGCACACGTGTAATATAATATGACCGAATCACTATTTTTGTATTCATCCGCGAATGTTTACAAAATGGCTGAGAACGTGTATTCAGTAAAAACAAACGTCACCTTAGATGGACGAGGTGAACGGACCATTATCGGTCATAAAACTATGTTAGTGTGTAATTAGTTACTAGTTTATTAAGTATTACATGTTGGGACTATTTTCTGACAGCGACAAACCGATTTTCCTTTTGTGTCTCGTCATGTAATAAAAAGAATCTGACATTCGTTGTCATTTCATAAAGTTTTATTAAACTCGTCCAAGAAATTTGTTATTAAGTTCGCCAGAGTCTCGCTTAATAACAACTATCTTGAACTCTTTTAATAAAACTTTATATGAAATGACAGCCCCATGTCAGATCCTGTATATACTGAATTCATTTATGTCAGCTTGGTAATTCATTTATATCTAAGTGTTAATTATGAACTGGGGAGTCAGTAATACAAATCATATCATGAAAACTGCGCGGCAGCAGTTCTGATTGCTCGTATTGGCAATCACAAATGCTGCTACACTGTTTTCAAAAGACGTATCCGTTCCAGGAAATTGTTCGAGTAGAACTATTTGTTCGAATTTTCAAATGTTCGTTAGTCCACTGTTTATGACAGGACGGATGTGGTGATTAGTAATGTTTATTAGGACCATTTTATTACTGGGTGTGTGATATCACTTGCATCGTGTCAGGTTCGGGAATGCGGGAATAATGTTACGACTGATGCATCGGTGACGGAATAAATAAGAACGGAAGTACTGGCAAATTACCCTGGAAACGCCGTGAGATAATTATCCCTTTCCCTCATATAGACGCTTTCTGATGCCTCTGCAGCAGACGGCTTTTTGAAAACATTGTGACAAAAGAAGAAATTGCTCAAAACGAGCAATTTCTCCTTTTGCCACAATATTTTCCACTTTTAGTCATAGGTTATCCATTGAATTATAGAGATTTTCTATTTTTTGACAAAATATGTTAAAAGTCGTCTGCTTCAGAATTATCGTATGAGGGAAAGGGATAATTGAAATACTGAACCAAAACTCGACCTATTAATAGGGTGCCCGATATATAAGAGCGATGCTCCAGGAATTGTTGTTTGCACCTATAAAGAAACTAAACCTGCATCCATGTTGTAGGATCCAAACAAATACTGCTCTATTGACGTTTCTGAAAACCTTCTATAACTGATAGAACACTGGCCCAAAATGCCTAACGATTGGTTTTCGCAGAGGGTCGCTCACATTTTAATATCATCGGGAGATATGTCACGTGACATAAATTGCGAACCCTATTCAGATTGGCTACTTGCGTTTTAACCGCATGAATCCCTTGATATTCTATTCCAATCAACAGCACCTACTACAACTCTACAGGCACACTGTGTCATATGTACTCGCCTATAAGAAAGGATATATTTAACAGGTTAAGAATACTACAGGCACACTATGTCATATGTACTCGCCTATAAGAAACGATATATTTCACAAGTTAAGAATACTTCTTTCCTATTTGGATAGACAGTTTGGTTTTAATTCAAATAACGTCTTTGACTTGATGCCGTAGTTAACCTGTAACTAATGGCGTTTTCAGATTGTCTCCTAGCACACGGGGCACTCGGACATGTGCTAGCCGAAACAGCCAATGAAATTACAGCTTTTGACTAGCACTCGCCGGGCACTCGGTGTGTAAGGTCAATTTGAATACGCGCCAAGTACAGACAACCAATCGACGTATAGCTTTTGTCAAGTACTCGCCGGGCTCTTGGTGAATAAGATCGTGGAAACACGCCAAATACAGACAACTAATCGACTCACAGCTTTTGCCAAGTACTCGCCGGGCACTTGGTGAATAAGGTCAATCTGAAAGCACTCCAAATACAGACAACCAATCGACTCACATCTTTTGCCAAGTACTAACCGGGCACTTGGTGAATAAGGTCAATCTGAAAGCACTCCAAATACAGACAACCAATCGACTCACATCTTTTGCCAAGTACTAACCGGGCACTTGGTGAATAAGGTCAATCTGAAAGCACTCCAAATACAGACAACCAATCGACGTATAGCTTTTGCTAAGTACTAACCGGGCACTTGGTGAATAAGGTCAATCTGAAAGCACTCCAAATGAAGCAGACGACATTGAAAACCTCAAGGCAAAACGATTTTCAATCACGTGTTGATACTTGTTGAATAGAGTTGAAAACATTATGGCAAGAGGAGAAATGGCTCATCTTCAGCAATTCCTTCTTTTTCCTTAATGGTTTTGAAAACCCTCTGCTACAAATGCGCCAAAATGCGTCTGTATGTGGGAAGAATAGTAAAAAGAAAACCGATTTAAACAAAATAATGATTGAATTTAAGGTTTCTCGAAAAATGTGCAAGATTGACATCGATGCAATTCCATTCTGTATAACAATGTCATGACAAAAACAGAATAAATGTTCGCATAAACTCACATTCTTTTGGCGAGCAACATTTTCTAGAGTCATTACACAATGGATATGGAAATACAAAATGATATCCATTTTCAAGCATTGCATTTTATAAAATTCTAAACATCAGAACAGAACAGATATTTTATTTTCAACTCAAGCATAAACAGCTCATGGTTTATATTCACACATATACAGACGGAAATGGTTAAGACAATGAAATAGTTGAGAAATAGTAATTGAAATTATTAAGATTAAATTCAGATTTATATGCATATGTATATAAACACATATTATTTATATATATATACACACGCAAATGTATATATACATATATACATATACCCATACACACACCTACATATATATATATATATATATTTATATATTGATTTCAATATGAAATTAATTTTTCAAGAAAGAAAGTTGTTTTAACGCCCGATGGGATGCATTTTTTGTTCAAATAGAGGGATTTCTCATCTCAAAAGCCCTGAGGCAAAATTACGCCAGATTACATAAATATTTTGTTCTTTCTGTTTTTAAGAGTTGTATGAACTTGTACATACTTGGACGTTTTGCGTTATAGCGCGGTATGAGTTGTTTTCTTAATGTTTAATAGAACGGACAAACTTATACAAAATGGAACTCATCCTCTTATCCTTCAAATTATTTAAATTATATAAGGTACAAACTCTTTGATACCGTACATTGTTTTCATGACGACCAGTTTCAATTCTTAATTTATGGGATGTCAGCCTAAGCTTAGATAGAATGTTTCTATATTTTGGAAAAGTTAAAATGTCCAAATAGCTAGGCCGTTCAAATGTTAATTTAAACTGTCTAAAAAGTGAAAGTGATGAATAATATTTTATATTTTCCTACCATGTACTTATATACATATCCCTTAATCTTTGCCTTAGCAGATGTACACATAAATTAGTATTTACATACTCTGGATACAACCAAATCTCGCGAAATCTTACATTTTGCAGGATATCGCGAACTTTGGATGACCAGTTAACAATATTTACACTCCTTTTATGCTAAAGACTTTTGAGCCAATGTCAACGTTCTGAGAATACAATTATTTGACTTTTCCTGATATTGTTTTAGCCAGTACTTAACACTACGGATATATCTAGATATTTGTAAAGTATTTCGTCCAAGTTCAGCATATATAGCCAGAGTCGAAGTACTGTTTTTAACATTTAGTATCCATTTTTGTGCGCTAATTCTAGGTTTTCAGCAGATAAATGTCCTCCCAACCATAGTTTAAAATGGACATGAGAATCAAATAGATCAAGCATGATATTAATATGAACGTCCAACTGATTTGTGACATTAAACAAGGTGTTCATTGATCACAACGATTTGCCCTTTAATTCGTGTGTTGCTTGTACAAATGAACCCCCGAAGGAGAACAACAACCCAAGATAGCTAAAACTTTCTACCATTTTAATGTTTTCACCTTTGTATGTCCATGTATAATCTTCTTTCAGAACACCCATTTTTCCTAGAAACTATAAACTTGGCTCTTTTAGCAGTCAGTTTAAACTTATTTATTTTAAATCGATTGCGAAACAAGCTTTAAGCTTATATTAATCACGCTCGATGTCTGCTTCTTGGATACTTAACCAGTGCTAACTACGATCGTGCGGGAAAATCCCGAAGTCTGGACCCGCTCATCACGGGACTCGAACCAGGGACCTTTGATACGAGAGGCCGACGCTCTACCTCTGCACCACTGTCTTCCACCTTAAGCAGTTTAAGGTTCATTTAGTGGTTGGCATGGTACCTCGGTTAGATCAGTTGAGCGGTGTATGACCATAAGGTTTTGCCAACCAGTGGAGATACAGACAAGACTTCACGAATGATCTGCATGGTTTGCCAATGAATCATTGAATCATTGAAGGTTTCATGAAGGTTTCATGAAAACTCGGTTAAACAGTGTCATTTTGGATATGTATCATGGATGCACAAGCATGTCTTTTTCCGCACGTGTAATAATCGCGTTAACCATTTTCCACATAGACGCACCGGCAGGTTTTATTGCGCACATAGAGGGCTTGGCGTGAAAGGGTTGTAACTAAAAACCTATCTTGAAAACCCTGGTTTAGGGGCAATTTTGACCCCTTTGTAAACAATGCAAATCTAGGTGCCATTGCTCAGAACGAGCAATGGCACCTAAATTTCCATTGTTTACCAAGACATATGATTTAACGCTTATAAAGACTTTATTGCGAGGTGATTAACCTTGTTAAAAAAGTACCAATTTGAGTTACAACCGTTTCACGCCAAGCCCTCGACATCTAATAATTGCATTAATCATTTCTCACATAGATTCACGCCCTGACGCCCTGAAGCAGACTACTTTTGAAAACAATGTTGCAATTAAAAAAGATGCTTTTAATTAGCAATATCTCCTTTTACCACAATGTTATCAACCCTTTTCAATAAATATACTTTAATATATAGAGATTTTTCAATTATTCCCTAGATGTTTTTAAAATCCTGCTGCAGATTTGTTGTACGTGGGAAAGGGTTATGTTTTGTTTTCCTGGAATACCGCTATCATTAATGTTGAAATACATTACGAAGATGCCATTATGTTGGTTTTCGAAAACCGCTAACATTAATGTTAAATACCAAATGAGCCGTCCCGCGAGAAAACCAACATTGCGTAAAATATCCACCCGGATCAGCCGAAGCATGCCGCGCAGGCTAACCCGGACAGATAATGTTCGCCTCCTGTGGATTTTCTGTTTCAGAAATAATTACTCTATACCTTTATCCCCCTGAGACGGAATGAATCGGCCCGGATTAGCCTGCGCGGATAGCGCAGGCTGATCTGGGTTGATACATTACGCAGATGCCATTATGTTGGTTTTTCTCAAAACGGCACAAATTACGTTGATCAGATGGTAAACAAGACATACGAAACGTCATAAAAACTAGTGAATCAAATGGTCGCCGACACTATTATCCAGTAATGACGTTTTATCACCTTGGTGGTTACAGCTAGTGATGTAGTCATGGTGCATCCATTAATGACGTCTATCAGCTTGGTGGTTACAGTTAGTTTTGTAGTCATGGTGCATCCATCAACTTGTCATTGGTCAATGAACAAACAATCGGACAACTTGTTCATTAACACGTCATGTCATTTAACTGTCAACCTGTTACAGTCTCGTGTCAACTCTCGTGAGACAATACACGTTTCATTTATAAATATATTAGTATATTTATATTTAACTTTATTGATATGAACACAATATATTCAGATTAAACTAACACATCTAGCTCTCGGGTGTGTGCTAGTTAAAGGCCAACACACTCTGATTTGAGTATTGGATTCAGCTCAAAAATTGCAACTTATGTCATGCAACTCTGAATTCATCCAAGGTTTTGTTGTTATAAATTCTACTTCTTTACTAATGAAATATGTTCAATCATAACATTCTAATTATGTTATTTAGTGTGGCTTGCATAATGGCACTCCACCATGACCGCTGCGACTGGGGATCGAAGACAGGTCATGTCACAAGAATATACATGCCAATTGTGTTAGATCTATCTCTGACGGGTCAAAGGTCATGACCAGTGTATTACCACAGATAGACATGGCAATTGGGTAAAGAGCCATCTTTTCATGTGAATGTTAGGGTTTATAGTTTGTATTTTTAAACTATTTATTTTGTAATGGTTAAAATACAAGAAATAACAAAACTTAGTTTTGGTCGAATTAAATTTTTTTTTTAAATCTCGGTCCTCACAATGTCTATCAGTCACTGGGTAACAAGAAATATCGTAAATATGACGGAACTTATCATTAAAAAAACACGCATTTTGAATCCTGTCCTGATTTATGTCAATGCACTTTTTAAAGGAACCCAAATACAGTGAAATAATTAACATTATTTTTTGATTCACCACAACAATGCTATGATGGCCTTGTCCACTTAGTAATAAATGTCATATTTTGACAGACGACTCATAAACACATTGTGATAAAGAATAAATTACATAATGAGCAATTACTCATTTTACCATAATGGTTTCAACTCCATTCAATAAATATACTTTCATTTATAGAGATTTTCTATTGTTTTACTTAGAATTTTTCAAATTCGTCCGCTTCAGATTTGTATTACATGTATGTGGGGAAGAGTTAAAACACTCACAATGAAAGTAATTGTATTTAAAAATGTCCCGCATACGACAATTCTGCAGCAGACGAATTTAAACATATTTTGTCATAGAAAATCTCTATAATTGAATGGATAACCTATGACTAAAAGTGGAAAACATTGTGTCAAAAGGAGAAATTGCTCGTTTTGAGCAATTTCTTCTTTTGTCACTATGTTTTCAAAAAGCCGTCTGCTGCAGAGACGCCAGAAAGCGTCTATGTGAGAGGAAAATGGTTAATCATAAATCAGAGAGAACTAGACAACAAAGAATAAACAGGTGGTGTCTCTCTTGTTATGCAACAACAAACACCAACAAGCGTGAAACCCAAAGAAATTATACCCATGAGTATATTCTTTTAAGTGCCCACAACATAGTGTTTTGATAGCCACTAAGGTGTATACAATACGAATTACGCTATTTATTCAAAGTTTCTTGCTAATTGTATCATATTACTAAGAAGATGTGATCTTGGTAATAAATAATAAACCAGACATTCCTTCATTAACATGCCTTAACATCTACATTTGTAAATAATAAATATTATCTTCTTGTTTTTGTAATGGTAAAACATGAACTACTAGTATATGACCAGTACTGGACGCTGTATGTTCCAGGAATAAGTAACAATAAGCAGAAGTATTCTCACGTTTCAACCTAAATGTTTATAATATGATAACTATGTTATGTATATGTATGTATTAAACGACATGCCATTTTCTGTTGTATGCATATGTATGTTGTATGTGACTATGAGCTTATATGCTTAATGTCAATTAACATTTCTATTCTGTTCTGTAATTATTCATACCTACGTTCTTGTGTTTGCAATTAATATTAATAACCTAATTATGAGGTGTAACTTATTGTAATAGAAATTATCCAATCAACGTTCTTTTGTTTGTAAATGAGAAAATTTAAATTCCTGTTTTTGAAAATATATTACATAATCAAATTTTTTCCATTCTCGTGTATGAAAATGATAACATTCATATTTTCAATATACATGTGTATATACAAAAAATGATAACAATTATGTTTTGCTTGCAAACTCAAAACTTGACAATTAAAGAGTGGAGTTAAATCAGGCGTGAAATGTCAACATTACCATATTAAAATGGACACAGGCGATCGAGTACAATTCATTACGACCATTTAAAATTTAATTTGTTTTTATTGCACTGTTATTGTTGGATGTAATGTGAAATGTTCAAACATAAATTTGCATATCTTAATCAATGTCAGAGTAACCAATGTATAATTGAGGTCGGGTAAAATACAAGCTCATTAAAACAAGACATAAACTTCGTTTGCTCGTAAATAAATTTGATGACTGCCCCTTACAGGTCGGCTTATATTGACCTTTAATTCAGCCAATCAAATTGTAGCTTACCAAATCGTTCGGTATAAACAGGTAAGATAACCCATATAAATAAATGATATAGAGAAGCGGTGATTGTCGAGTTTTCCGATTGTAAAGAACCGAGCGTTGGTTGTAAGGTGCGATTTCATTGGATACGTGCTCATGAATATTTAAATGCATAGGGTCAATTCAAGACGATCTGTTATGCGCTATCGTCAGATCTAATAAACGAATAGCAAATTGCTTTGATCTGACTTGATGAGATTGGGTATCACTATGAAATGGTACATAACATCCACACTATGGGTTCAATATATATATATATGTTTAAATGTGTACATGTAATATTTGAAATGTTGTATTTAATCGTTTTTAAATTACTTTTTTGTGGAATATCTTTTCATAAGAAAACATTGTGTGCGGAATTCAGAATCCTTTTTGCATTCATAAACAATACAATATTTTCTTCTTGTGCTTGACATGAATAAAATTGAAAAACCCTTTCCCATCTGCAAAATAAATCTGCAGCAGACGGCTTTGTCAACATAAAAGCACAAACTCTTGAAAATCTGTATATATGGAAGGAAGAATGATTATTTAGTAAAAGTTGAAAACATTGTGACTTTAGAAGATATTGCTCATGATGTGCAATTTGTCCTGTTGCCGTAATTAATCCAAACGTCTTCTGATTTATACTCGGGCTCAGAATGCGCCTGTATGTGGGCAATCTTGAATGATTAGTTCTACCTTTGTAATCTAATTTAAGAAAGTTTAAATAAATGACAAGAAAAAGGTTCACGTCTTTAATAGATACAGACTGACCTGTGATTCTAAAGGAAATAATCTTACTGATGAACTAACAGACTGTAAATATGTCCAGATATGTTATTATCTGGTTTCTCGTTGAACATACCAATATGCGATAGCGTGATATTAGGGTATGTAACCAATCAAAATAAAGTTAATGCTGCGAAGCCTTGAGTGCCCATGGCTATAAACTACACTATGTATACGAGTTGTACGAATCTTAGGTAAAGCCCATTATTATACCCCCTTCGAAGAAGAGGGGGTATATAGGAGTCACTGTGTCGGGCAGTCTGTCGGTCGGTCGGTCGGAAGCCATATTTTGTCCGGCCTACTTCTTACAAACCACTGGGTGGAATTCAATAACATTTTACATGAAGCTTCTATACCAAGAGGAGATGTGCATATCCAAAAGGGGTTACAATTGCAAGATATTTTACAGAGTTATGGCCCTTTTACTAATTAAGTTATGGTGTAAGTCAAGGTGTTGTTTAGGGGGTATTTATTAGTCGCCGGGCAGAAGCCTGCGACTTCTATTTTTAATAGGTTTTCTGAAATCACATGGGAGGGGGGATTATTATTAGAAAGAAACACATTTAGATGTCTTGAACATATTACAATTGTGTTTGTTTAAAAACACTAAGTAATGACACATCTAAAGTGAAATAAATATTCCGATGTTTTAGGTATTTTCAGTTTCTTTATTTTGACTCGCATTTATGTTTTTTTTGTTTTATTTACGAAGAAAAAACAGTCCCTATTAGCTAGACTGAAATACTTTATTTTACACTATATACTACATGTAATCAAAATGCGATAACTACAAACCTTTACGTCGCACAGTCTAATTTTTTACATACCAACTGCGTAGATCAATCTCCTTTTGCAGAGAGCCGCTCTTTACACTCACTTTACACATAGTAAATCATAGGTGATTTAAAATGTACATGTAATCAAAAGTCGATAACTACAAACCTTTACGTCGCAGTCTAATTTGTTTACTTACGCGCACCTGCGTGACTCGCGAATACCAACTGCGTAGATCAATCTCCTTTGCAGAGAGCCGCTCGTTACACTCACTTACAAATAGCAAATTATAGGTGATTTAAAATGTTTATTTGGTTCGAAACAAATAAAGAAAAGAACAAACCGAGATAAAACTGGTTTTAATGGAAAAATGACTTTGAACGAACACTCTCTGCCTATAAAGAGAGTTTCAAGAACGACACCTCTGCGAATAAGAAAGAATCGGGTCTTTCGTACAAAATGATTTCGTCCTTGACAATTTTAAATGTGTCATTTAATTCCCTAAAGGCATATTGCTTCCGATCTGCATATTGTTATGCATCATTCACACAAGGGCGCTCATCATAATATAATTTTAAAACATGAGTAGTTTGTTGTTTTCATTATAAAAAAGGAAGGAAAGAATTAAAATAAATTAACATGTTGTAGGGCTAAGTTTATGTTCGAAATTAAGTTTAAATTATACAACAATTTCAATGAGATTTAACTGTTTAGTTGATTATATATTATATTTCGAAGGTGGTCTAATTTATAAATATTGGACTACATTTCAACATTTGTTAAAGTATGATATAAGTATGATATAATTAGGATGCTAAGCTAATATCATTTTGAGAAAAAGAGAAAACTCATGTCTTCAGCGATTTAACCCTTATCTCATTGTTTTAAAAGTAGATTGCTACAAAGGTGTACACTGTTGACTTTAAAAGAGGAAAGGTAAAATGACGTGCTATTGCATGCAAATCCTAAATTGTCTGTTTTGTGGTTTTATTGAAAAATAATAAAATTCAAATATTCTGACAAACATCTTGAAAAGTGTATGTGGAATTCACAAATCTTATAATTATTCCTTAATGAAAGCCCTGTATACATACTAAGACTAATGATTGGCAAGATTACTCATTTCCATTACTGTTTATGATCAATAATTAGTTGGTTGTGTGTATGGTCAACCTACTTTGGAATAGAGATTGATCATAAACAATGAAAGGCTTCAATTATCATTCACTTCGTTGACAAAACAATGCAAGTTATGATACATTTTCACTTGACCCCACCCCTGATGTTCCAATATGCCCCTCAGTTGATAACTGTTTATTCAACTACTATAACGTTAGTGTTATGCATAACTGAACTATGGATATCCGGCGACATTGATGCGTTGCATCAACTTTCTCTTGTCATCTTCAGTGATAGTTCTAGTTTACAATTTATTCTAAGATTCTTTTTCCCAGTGTATCGATGTTATCTTACTTACATATTAGCTATGCCCAAAGAACACCAACCTCAGCATACGTATAACAAGTAAACATGAAGCTGTGTCAGCACCTCCGTGCTCTCATATCCACATGAGAAATATGTTGTCAGATGTTTTTTGAAACCTTAAGTGACTAAATGGCCAACAATGCAGAGTCAGACTTAACCCTTTCCCTCATACGACAATTCTGCAGCAGACGACTTTGAACATATTTTGTCAAAAAATAGAAAATCTCTATAATTGAATGGATAACCTATGACTAAAAGTAGAAAATATTGTGGCAAAAGGAGAAATTGCTCGTTTTGAGCAATTTCTTCATTTGTCACTTGTTTTCAAAAAGCCGTGTCAGAAAGCGTCTATATGAGGAAAAGGGTTAACTAGAGGCACATGTTTTCCTTGGTTTACACTTCTTGCAAATATCCAGGGTGTTTCATAGTTGAAGTATATATTATATATATATATATACATGTGATTCATTGTTTGTGATATATTTCAGATGAAGACCACGTGGATATTATAGTAACAGTGTTCATCACTAATTCTAATTCTTTATTTCTGTATTTCAGGCCACCGGCCCATATACAATACTATATTCAATACATAAAGTACAGTGGTAGGAATGATATTTATATAATATTGTTGCCTTACAGTTATTCCAATTCAACCAACCATGATACGCCTAAAAAATGTTTATGATATTCAAGTTATCATATTTTGAGTCAGTTTAGACGAAAAATTATTTAAAATATATATCGTTAATTTATCTAAACTCAACCAAAATATTTCCTTTTTATTTTTTATTTACTGTCTCTGCATATTAAAATTGCTTTATCATATAATCAATGGCACACAGAACGTCGAGATATTGATAAACATGTACATAACAATTACTCCTTACCCATCAAAAAGTAATTTCTTTGTTTGAATGCAAAATATATATACATAACAGTGTTTGTTACATATTTCAGATGAAGACCACGTGGATATTTATAGTAACAGTGTTCATCACAGTGTTTGTTATAGACTTCACCTTGAGCCAAGGCTCTACACAAAATGGAAATCCAGATACTGCAAATAACACATTGAGTGTATCAGATACTGCAAAAAACATATCGAGTGTATCAGACACAACAAACAATGTAAACACTCTCGATAAACCAACAGATAAAAAAACGAAAAGTGGTAACGCTGGTGGTTCACTGCCACGAAACAAACGTCCAACTAAAAGAAGAATTGGACGGAGACGAATGAGAAGAAGACGTAAAAACAATAGAAATAAGAATAATGATAGCCGAGTTTCTAAAGCACCATTAGTTGAAAATACAACGAGGAAACCATCGGATACAACTGTTGATAATAGTAACTTCGCTGGAGGGGGACCGAATGACTTACCTGTTTTGACCCAAGAAGCTAAACCGATCAAAGAAGCTTTGGGGTCGCGTAAAAAGCCGAAGAAGAAACCTGCATTAACTTCAGTTGACCAATCAGATTCCTTCTTTGATTTTTTTAATGAGCCGACTACTACGGTAGCACCGGATACAAATGCTGCGCCACCCACGTTTGATCCGAATAAAAAACCCGGGAACAAGACCCTTCCAACAGTAGACCCATCCAAAGCCATATCTTACGATGGAAGGCGTAAGTCAAACCCCTTTATATTTTTGTGGCGATTGGTTTGACAATTTGATGCAGAGACACGATTAATCATAATCATGTCAGTGCTACTTTGGTACCGGATTGATACTAAGATTTGGGATTTATCGAGATAATATCTTGGGCAGATAATAAATATCATTGCGCGTTCTATCTGCCTTGCAAAGAACTCTCAGGATACTCAAAGCACCTCAATGACGCAGTAGAAGGCTTTTGGAAATTCCAAAAGGTTCTAATAAATATCTCGTGAGACTGGTTATTGATTGTTCTTAAATCTCAATATTATAGTTGATGCAATATATGAAAGCGTCTAGATGATAAGACGGGTTTACAATGGTTTAAATGACACGATGTCAGTGTGTACATAAGTTAATCACGTTCGAGCGCAACCCTCTGTACGTTCTAGTCAATTAACAATCAATGCTGAAAGTGTAGCCTAAGTGTTGGAGATCGAGCATTATCATATATGCCTATATTTGTGTCAATTGAACAGTTTGGCTTTTCTATAGATAAAACTCTCAATGTGAAGGAACTAATCATTGAAACAAACACCAAACTAATGGATACTGTTTTCTCTCATTTTGATGATAAGTTAGTCAAACACCAAACTAATGAATACTGTTTTCTCTCATTTTGATGATAAGTTAGTCATTTTTAAAGTGTATAAAATAGTTTATCTTAATATGGCCTAGCGACCTGGGGATGAACATGTGATAACCCAAACAATTTAGATTACAAATAACCAAGACAAACATTATAATGAGCTAAAACGGTAGTCTATCGAGTACCAACTAGATTTTTCTTAAATTTGGAATGGAATAATTTTTAATACATCACGACCAATTTTAGAACGTAACTTAAAAATCACCAATACAACATTCTGGCAAACTAACATTATTCTACTGTCAAAAGATGCAGCTTTTCTCAAATTTACCCGCACCAGAGTGCACTATTATTGAACATCGCAAGGTCTACACCGTGATGCTTGTTACTTTGCAGGATTTTCTATACGATCGCCACTACAGTGCCATCGGCGCTTTGATTTATCTTGACATTCAAGTGAACAATCTTATGACAAAAAAAATCACATGATTTGATATTGTAAGTGTCGTCTGTTTTGAAAATATCAGGCGTGATGACGTCATATTTCAAAACTGGATGTAAAATAATGATACAGAGTTGAAAACATTGTTTGAAAATGAGAAATTGAGCAATTTGAGCCACTGACATTTTAAAAACGTGTGTACTAATAATTCGTCAGATATCGTCTATGTGTACTCAAGGTTCTTTTTCTAGAATTATTTCGTAACTTGTAAACGTTTTACAGCCTGCAACGAGACTTACAAGCCACACAATGCGACGAAATACAAATACATGATGAAATACGCCGAGGGTGTCTGGGAGACACTGGATTGTCCTCCAAACCTTGCACTTGGCCTCGTTTGGAGACAGGACCTCTGCTCATGTGGAGAGGAACTAGTTCCACAGGATCCGAATGATTGGTGCGGATTACTCGGATACAATTATTATACACAGAATAAACACAAATATATAAGGGTGAGTGCATAGATTAACTACCATGGGATATATTATCATACACAGAATAAACACAAATATATAAGGGTGAGTGCATAGATTAACTACCATGGGATATATTATCATACACAGAATAAACACAAATATACTGTAACTTGTTGATATGTGTTGGTAGCATAATATGACGTCATGAGTAAAAGATCTATCAATATTGATTAAAGAATTGGAATAGATATATTATTTTAAAAAATACACCTGTTCAACATGAACACATTTATTTCAATTCATTTCATTTCTTTCTGGGTAACTGGTAACATTTGAGAGCCACTTTACGAAAACCAACCTTTGAACAGACTTTTTTACTTTACTCACCCTTTATGGAATTTACTCACCCCCTATAGAAATATAGGGGGTCTGCACGTGGCACGCTTTTACCAATGAAATTGCTAGAATTTCGTGGGAGGCGAAATAATATCAGTGCTCTCATCTCTGAATATGTGTTATCACTGTTCGAAATATACATAATGTAAGAAGTCTTAAACATAAAGGGCTACTTCTGGCGCAAAAGAACGACGTAATTAAGTTGGATGATTTTACTTGGTCGTAGGTATTCTTTATTTAGTACCTCGTGGATCACTTTTATATTTACTAATCCAAGTGTGAAATCTTCCCGAGTAGCAATGTATATAATGTATTCCTCAGTGTACACTGTTAATGACCAGGTTTGTGTCAAAGTCGGAACACTTGCCAGAAACAACGCAATTATATATAAGATACAAAGCAGCACTTGCTTATGAATCCGAAATTGTGCGATTCTCCAGCTTTTCAACCTCTACAACTAAGTAAAAACAAAAACCTATTATTTTACTTTTTCTCAAAGAGACACCATGGAGCAGACGCTGTGATGGAGTGTGCAGCGACTCTCGTCTGGTCCCAGGATAAATGTCAGTGTATATACGACCCCACAGTTATAGATCGACCTATAGAACAGAAAGGTAAGATCCATTATTAAATAGACTGGTACTATGGCATCTCGCCTGGTCCTAGGACACATATTAGTTTACATACGACACCAGACCACAGTTACAGATATACCTGTATAACAGAAAGGTAAGGTCCATTATTAAATAGACTGGTACTATTGCCTCTCGCCTGGTCCTAGGACACATATTAGTGTACATACGACACCAGATCACAGTTACAGATACACCTGTATAACAGAAAGGTAAAGGTCCATTATTAAATAGACTGGTACTATGGCATCTCGCCTGGTCTCGGGACAAATGTCAGTGTAAATACGACACCTGTCCACAGTTACAGATATACCAGGATAGCATAAAGGTTAAGGTCCATTATTAAGTAGACTGGTACTATGGCCTCTCGCCTGGTCCTAGGACAAATAGCATTGTGTATATACGTCCACAGTTACAGATATACCTGTATAACAGAACGGTAGGGTCCATTATCAAATAGACTGGTACTGTGTCATCGCATCTGGTCCTAGGATAAATGTCGGTTAATATACAACGCACGACCCCTTAATTATTGATAAACTTATAAAACATATCGGTACTGTCCACTATTTAATAGTACATTTGAACAGCAGTATTTAAACTACGAACTTTGTTTTTTTTACGTGTTTGAACCTTGAATTTAAAATGATATTTATTACTGTTTCATAAACTTTCCAGAAAGCAAACACAATTTAAATCAAAGCACTGAAAGTGCCGACGGCCTGGTTGAAGAAGTAGGGAAAGTGTGAAAGGAAATAACAATTGCAGCTTATGTTTATGTATTTATTGTTAAGTAGTTGAAAGATCATAATAAACAATAATAAATATCATGAAACTGCCAATTTGAAAACAGGAGAACCCTGTTGGCACTATATCGCTCACCTGAATGGAAGAGCTCACACGTATACACATTTAAGACATGAAGAATCAATTTGAAATCAATGCAAAACTCATCAATACAATTATTCTGACAAAGATTCAAAATGCAACCTTCAGAGTGTTATCAAGATTTTCCATCTTTTGGCCTAGTGACCTATTTTTCTTTACCTGATATGACTCATACTCGAACATGGACTAGATATCATCAATACAGAGTTTCAAGCTACTGAAGCAAAAAATGCAGTCACCAGAGTATTAACAAGTTTGTCCTTAAATTTGGCCTAGTGACCTACATTTTAACCCGGCATGACCCATATTCGAACTTGGCCCAGAAATCATTAAGATAAACATATTGACCAAGTTTTGAAAATGTTTGGCTTTAACAGTGTTGACAATATTTTCCTTCAATTTGGCCTAGTGACTTAGTTTTTGAACAGACATGACTAATATTCAAACTTGGCTTACATATCATCGAGACAAATAATCTGATACAGTTTTGACCAACATTCTGACAAAATTGTTTCTTCAATTTAGCCTAGTGACCTAGTTTCTGACCCAGTATGACCCATATTCGAACTTGACCTTTATATTATTAAGACAAACATTCTGACAACATTTCAAACTGATGAAGCAACCAACCTAGGGACCTACTTTTTAACCAAACATGCTCACAGCTAAAAATGCAGCTTCCAGAGTGTTAACAATATTTTTCATCAATTTGACCTAGCGACCTAGTTTTTGACCTCATATGGCCCTGTTTTAAAACTTGTCCAATATTTAATGGAGATGAATGTTCTGATAAACTTTCATAAAAACCTGATGTAAAATGTTGCCTGTAGAGTGTAAACAAGGCAATTGTTGATGACGCACGTCACAGGACGGACGCCGGACAAAATGTGATAACAATAGCTCACCTTGAGCTCTTCGTGTACAGGCGAGCTAAAAAAAAAATATTGATAACAATTAACAGCACATAGTGAACGAATTAATAAAAGAGAAGCACATGAGAGCTCATAAGCATACACTTGCAAAGAAACATAAACAAGAGGACCATGATGGCCCTACATCGCTCACCTTAATTATGCAATGTGATTTCTAATCCGAAACACATCAAGACAATTATTCTGACAATGATGCAAAATGCAACCTCCAGAGTGTAAACAAGATTTTCTAAATATCCCCAAGACAAACAATCTGACAAAGTTTCAACTTGCTCAACGTAAAAATGTGGCCTCCAGAGTTTTAACAATATTTTCTTTCAATTTGGCCTAGTGACCTAGTTTTTAAACCCAGTATGACCCTATTCGAATTTTGCCTAGGTATCTTTAAGACAAACTTTCTAAATGTGGAGATGCTAAAGCAAGAAATGCGGCTTCTATAGTGTTAACAAGATGACCAAAATTCAAACTTGGCCAACATGTCATCAAAACAAACATTCTGATCAAGTTTCAACATGCTTAAGTTAAACATGCAGCATCTAGAGTGTTAACAAGATTACCATTCAGTTTGGCGTAGTGACCTAGTTTCTGACCCAACTTGACCACTATTCTAAATTCACCTTAAGATATTCAGACAGAAATTCAAGCTGCTGAGGCAAACAATGCGGCCTCTAAAGTGTTAACAAGATTTTTCCTCCAAATTGGCCTAGTGACCTAGTTTTTACCACTGAGGTACCGTCTGTTGAAGTGTGGCATTTTGAAAAGCATACATCAATTGGCTCCCCAATTTCAAACAGACATTATACATAGTTGACTCCAAAATGTCTCCACCTAAGAATACCCAATAAAAGTAGTACAAACATTCAGTAAATATACATGTTTATCACATGAAAATGCTTGAATCCGATCTAAAATACCGATTACATATTTCTTTTTGTGTTTCTTCATGTGATAAAAAGAATCTAACATATATTGTCATTTCATAAAGTTTTATTAAACTCGTTTAAGGCTCGCTTGATAACACATTCCTTGAACTCGTTTGATAAAACTTTATATGAAATGAAAACTCATGTCAGATCCTATATATATGTTTTTTTCTGTTTTCAGTTACGTTTACTTGTAAGACGATTCTTCACCTGGAGTTCGAGGGGAACTTAACAAACACAGCAGATGGGTACCACGTTAAAACAGTCCGACTGAACAGAAGAGGATTACTTCCTCGAATCCGATTTATGAAAACAAGAGGTATTTACATTATTTAGTATAATGTATACTCGTTATTTAGTATAATGTATACTCATTATTTAGTATAATGTATGTTCATTATTTAGTATAATGTATAACATCATTTAGTATAATGTATAACATCATTTAATATAATGTATACTCGTTATTTAGTATAATGTATACTCATCATATAGTATAATGTATAACATTGTTAAGTATAATGTATGTACATTATTTAGTATAATGTATACTCGATATTTAGTATAATGTATGTTCATTATTTAGTATAATGTATAGTCGTTATTTAGTATAATGTATACTCATTTTTTAGTATAATGTATGTTCATTATTTAGTATAATGTATACTTATTATTTAGTATAATGTATGTTCATTATTTAGTATAATGTATACTTATTATTAAGTGTAATGTATGTTTATTATTTAGTATAATGTATGTTCATTATTTAGTATAATGTATGTTCATTATTTAGTATAATATATACTCATTATTTAGTGTAATGTATGTTCATTATTTAGAATAATGTATACTTATTATTAAGTGTAATGTTTGTTTATTATTTAGTATAATGTATGATCATTATTTAGTATAATGTATGTTCATTATTTAGTATAATGTATACTCATCATTTAGTATAATGTATGTTCATTATTTAGTATAATGTATGTTCATTATTTAGTATAATGTATACTTATTATTAAGTATAATGTATGTTCATTATTTAGTATAATGTATACTCATTATTTAGTATAATGTATACTCCTTTTTGAATATAACCTGATGAAAGTGTTATCGCTTAAACGTTGCAACCGCGTGTTGCTGTTTGTATTAAATCTTTATCTTTGTTTTATTATTTAGTTCATTTTTAGTTCGTCTGTTTTTCGAAGAAAAAAAGTCGGGCTATTGTGATACCCTGGGCGTCGTGTCGACCTCGTCGTAGTCGTCGTAGTCGTCGTCGTAATTGTCGTCGTAGTCGTCATCGTCGTCTGCTTCGTCACAAAACCTTTAACTCAAAAACCGTTCAACATTTTCAAATGAAACTTGGTTCACATTTTCCTAGGAACAATACGCATGTCTATACACATTCACATAACTCTGGCTTTAGTTAGTATACAGAAATGCCCCTTTTTTACTCAGAAAAAGGCAGACGAGCGCTAGTATTCACTCCGCGGCGCTCTTGTAATTTATGTTAACACAGCCCATTATTTGTATTGCAGGCGCATCTGGTAAAGCAGCGATGATAGTCAGTCAGCCATTAGAATTTCAGGCTTTCCGCGGTAACGATTTCCAAACACAAGTCACGTACTCGGTTAATTTCAAAATCTCACCAAAACACCGGAACCGGAAGCAGTTCATGACATTATTAACGGACGAATGTCATTCAAACTTTGGCCGCCAGAACAAGGAACGGAAACCTACTTTCGATTTAACGTTTCAACCGAATTCTCGGTCTTTTAGATTACAGTTTAGAACGGATATGGCGGAGATTGATCAGATAATAAAAGGAGCAATACCCGTGAGTGTTTTATTTAATGGCGTCGAAAAGTCCCTTAATCCTGAACCCGAATCTTACAGACGACATTCGACGCCACAAAACAACTTTTGAAAACATTGTGAAAAATGAGAGATATTGTCAAAACGAGCATTCTAGATTAACCCTTTCCCTCATATAGACGCATTCTGACGCCTCTGCAGCAGACGGCTTTTTGAAAACATAGTGACAAAAGAAGAAATTGCTCAAAACGAGCAATTTCTCCTTTAGCCACAATGTTTTCCCGCTTTTATTTATAGGTTATCCATTTAATTATAGAGATTTTCTATTTTTTGACAACATATGTTCAAAGTCGTCTGCTGCAAAATTGTCGTACAAGGGAGTTAAGAAAGTTTACTTTATATTGAAGTGAAAACATTATGTACATTATAGTTTGTGTCCTTTTTTCAATATTATTTCAAGCTTCATCTGCTACAGGTACTGAGTACCTAGAGCCCTTACCTCGAACTCTTTCCTTTATACAGACACTCTCTCACACTTCCGCAGCAAACCACTTTTCAAAACGTTGTGGCAAAAGAGGAAATTGCTCATACTGAGCATTTCTCCCTTTTGCCACAGTATTTTGAACTAATTACCTAGCCTTTTACCTCTAACTCTTTCCTTTATACAGACACTCTCTCACGCTTCCGCAGCAAACGACTTTTCAAAACGTTGTGGCAAAAAGGAAATTGCTCATACTGAGTAATTCTCCCTTTTGCCAGAGTATTTTGAACTCTATTTAATTGTTACAGTTTTATTTATATATTTTTATACGTTTATGAAGTCGTCTGCTGCACAATTGTTGTATGTGGGAAGGGGTTAAGGTAGAGTGAAAAGGCTCTAGATGACGTACGACACATCGAAAGCTTATGTGATTGAAGTGTAGCCCCTACCGTTGATTGTATCCTATCCGTGCTCATTATTAGCAGTGACTCCTTTTGTGACAACGTTTTTCAAATTTCGTCTGCTGTAGCTGCTTCAAAATGCCTTTACCTGTAGGTAAATGTTAACCCTTTCCCTCATATAGACGCTTTCTGACGCCTCTGCAGCAGACGGCTTTTTTGAAAACATAGTGACAAAAGAAGAAATTGCTCAAAACGAGCAATTTCTCCATTTGACACAATGTTTTCCTCTTTTAGTCATAGGTTTATCCATTCAATTATAGAGATTTTCTATTTTTTAACAAAATATTTTCAAAAGTCGCCTGCTGCAGAATTTACGTATGAAGGAAAGGGGGGTTAAAAACTATTATTCCATGTGTAAACGAGAAGTGTGGGGTGCCACGGCGATCCCATTCCGTGGCGCTTGGCTTGGTTTTCACACGACGTATAAAAGTATTGGTCATTACTCACATCATCATTAATAAGGAGACACATTTTTTTCTCTTATGTCCTATGTATACATCATAATTCGTTCTTCTATCATATTGCTCCTCTTTCTAGCTGTTTCCTCCCTATTTATTACAGAACAATGACGGCTGGTATAAAACGGTGGTGTATTTAGAGGACGCCACAGTCAATCTAGAAAATAACGGACGAAAGTTATTTACGATAGCTGATATTTTCGGCAAGTTCAAATTTGTTTCAACGTTATAGTATGCGTCTATTTTTAGGAATTTCTTAACCCTTTCCCTCATATAAACGCTTTTTGACGCCTCTGCAGCAGACGCCTTTTTGAAAACATGGGGACAAAAGCAGAAATTGCTCAAAACGAGCAATATCTCGTTTTGTCATCATGTTTTCAACTCTATTTCAAGCATTATACTTTCATTTTAAGGGAGTTCCCAAATGTGTTCAGGTATGTTTTCAAAGTCGTCTGCTGCAGGTTCGTGGCATGAGGGAAGTGTTAAAGTAAGCTCTTCCATGGTCAAAATCAGGCGACTCCATTTTTCATAATTCAGAAATTATTCCGAATATAGTATTGATATATTTAACGGTATATGAGACTTTTCTTCCAGTACAATAAATGTATCTGGTTCTGTTTAATCTTTAAACTTGTGTAGCCTAGTACTGAGCCGAGCTCCTTTAGCTCAGTCGGTAGCGACGCGGGCCGTCGATCCAGGGGTTGTGAGTTCGAATCCCGGTTCGGCCAACTTTCTTTCCGACGATTGACAAAAGTCAATGCGACATGCGTCATTCGTCTTCCACCAATGGGTTAAGTCTATGTTGAAAAGCAGCCAGTTGCTTGGGAAGATTGTTGTGTGGAGTACTGGTGTGAGAAAACCAGGAAATGCATGAATAGCTGAACTGGCCGCCGTGATATAACTGAGAAATTGTTAAAAACGGCGTTAAACACCAATCGATCAATAGCCTTAGTACTGGATTGTTTACCCAGGGATCATGAATAAGTGAACTATCACCGTGATATAACTGTAATGATGTTGACATCGGCGTTAAACCACAATACAAAAATAATCTTTTAACAGACCAATAGAAAAATCGAGGAAGAAAAACCATTGAACAGCGAGAATATGCATGTTATATGGTTCTCCGACAATGGGTCGTTAATAACACTCTCGAAGGTTCACCTCACTTGTTTCATTTCTGAAGAGGTCAGTGCACTAATATTAACAGAGGCTTTTAAGAAAATGAAAAATAATTTTGTTTTGTTTAATCCTTTCCCAATATACTCCAAATCAGTGGCAGGCGGGTTTTTAAAACATCCAGGCAAAAACTATTTAATCTCTCTAAAAAGAGAAATTGTTGAGTAAATTCCATCGTTTAGCCACACTGCTTTCAAAAGTCATATGAGTCGTTCCACGATAACAAAAAACAACGTTATGGACTCTGCGTAATGTATCAACCCAGATTAGCCTGCGCAGTCCGCGCATGCTAATCCGGGCTGACACATTCCGAATCAGGGGGATACAGGTATAGAGTAATGATTCCTGAAACAGAAACTCAACATGAGGCGAGAATTGTCTGTCCGGGTTAGCCTGCGCGGCATGCTTAGGCTGATCCGGGTCGATACTTTACGCAGAGTGCACAATGTTGGTTTTCTCGTGGAACGACTCAAATGCTTTAAAGGCGCCAGAAAGCATCCGTCTGTGGGGAAAGGGTTTATTCGGTTCCAGTGCTCGAAAATAGTAAACGAACCATTGTCATATATTAGAAAATGTTACGGGGAGATAATCATGTCCGACATAATATGTAAAAAGAATTAGTACACAGTAGAAAGTTTATAAAAATGGTTGAATTTTCGAAAATGCTACAGATTTGGGAAAGTGTTATAGGGTTTGATAAATGTCAAAATGTGTTTTAAGACGTCCCTGGTTTATCGTTTCATTTCACAAGTCCAATAAGATTTTCAGTCCAAATATTTCCACGAAACAATTACCGGAGAATTTGTTGACAACGTTTGGAAATAGAAACCCCTTTCTGTGTACATTTACTGATGTGTTGTGATGAGATCATATAGGTCAACCTTGTTTCCAGCGGTCATTCAGTTTCTCTCGTATTTTGCATCATGAATTCCCTCATTAATCATAAAACTCTATAGGAATTGTAGTGTTGGTTCCTTTTAGTTTGTGTTTGGCTTCCACATAGTAACACAAGATTGGTGGCGTTTGTCATGCCGTTGTTGTCGAGTAGGTGATATAGGAGTTGACATCTATGTTTCAACATCATTCTTGCTTATATTCCACGTTTTACCTGTTATATACCCAATGAAGACTGTAGCATGGTTATCGTAGAGTATGTCAATGTAATGTGTGAGCTGACATTGTATTCAGACCGAAAATAATATTTACAAACATTTAAAACGGACCAATTAGATAAGACCATTTGAGCCGTCTCGTGAGAAAACCAACATGATGGACTCTGATACATCAACCAACATGATGGACTCTGATACATCAACCAACATGATGGACTCTGATACATCAACCAACATGATGGACTCTGATACATCAACCAACATGATGGACTCTGATACATCAACCAACATGATGGACTCTGATACATCAACCAACATGATGGACTCTGATACATCAACCAACATGATGGACTCTGATACATCAACCAACATGACGGACTCTGATACATCAACCAACATGACGGACTCTGATACATCAACCAACATGATGGACTCTGATACATCAACCAACATGATGGACTCTGATACATCAACCAACATGATGGACTCTGATACATCAACCAACATGATGGACTCTGATACATCAACCAACATGATGGACTCTGATACATCAACCAACATGATGGACTCTGATACATCAACCAACATGATGGACTCTGATACATCAACCAACATGATGGACTCTGATACATCACGAAGAGGCCATAACTTTGGTTTTCTCACGGGACTGCTCATTTGATACAGAGTTGAGAACATGTAATTTCATCGTTTATTCACAATGTATGTGGAACTCGTCCGTCTGTGTCAAAAGGCATCAGAAGGTCATGAAGGTCATCTGAATCGGCCATGCTGTTCAAAGTCGTCTGCTGCAAAACAAAATTAGATTTTGGAAAAACTTATCAATCATAAGAACGTCAAAAATTATATCCGATTCATGACTTGTCCATAATATATTTCATATATATGAGATACTTTTACCGAGTTCACATGAACCACTGCGAATACCTTATAGACTTACAACTCTTTCAGCGCTAAAAGCAGGTTTGAGGTTTTTGCAAACAATACTGCTTGCCTTTTGTTTATCAAAATAGTCCACAAACTTTTATTACTTTTGATAAATGGAGACGCCCGATTTTAAACATAGAAGAAACAATTCGGCGCTGAAAGAATTAAAGACCAGCGAATAACTGAATTAGTCGGTGGCTCTTCAAAGTCTAATAATTATATTTCGTTTTCGTCATCTAGACGAGAATATATTCTAGGGAATGTTAATGACACAAAAACACGTTAAATGCAATTTGATCGTAAATGATTAAAAAAGCTTTGAAGGACGTTTTTTGAGTGACGCCGCTCAAGAAGCTTATTTCAGAGCAAAAGTTCCGACACCGATTTATTACAAACCAACAGAGGAAAGAAAGTAAATTAAGAATCTAAATCAATTCCGTTTCTATTAGAAAATCTCAAATATCCCCACTCATTTAGCAACCCGTTCTATTAAATAAAAAAAAATCGACAGAAAAGAACTACTCTGTCACTTTGATCCTTGTCGCGATATTAAACTAAAATTCCCTTAGAATATCCCCTAGATCTTTTATTTTAACGGTCTTCAGGAAACAGGGAAATAGGATAGGGTCACATATTATTTTTTCTAATAATGTTTAATTTCTTAACATAGCAACATGAACTTTCCAGACGTATCGTGAATATTCGTTGCTGACTATTCACGATACGTCTGGAAAGTTCATATTGCTATACAGTTGCTAAATATTTGAAATATATGTATATATATAATGCAATTTATTTCTGTTGATTTTGTAACAACGGCAAAGTATATTGTATATATAAGGATCTTGCATGCTCTGATTCTATCGCTATACTGGTAGGTTTTGTGTTGATTTGGTTGTGCTTCTTCTTCTTCTTCTTCTTCTTCTTCTTCTTCTTCTTCTTCTTCTTCTTCTTCTTCTTCTTCTTCTTCTTCTTCTTCTTCTTCTTCTTCTTCTTCTTCTTCTTCTTCTTCTTCTTCTTCTTCTTCTTCTTCTTCTTCTTCTTCTTCTTCTTCTTCTTCTTCTTCTTCTTCTTCTTCTTCTTCTTCTTCTTCTTCTTCTTCTTCTTCTTCTTCTTCTTCTTCTTCTTCTTCTTCTTCTTCTTCTTCTTCTTCTCCTTCTTCTTCTTCTTCTTCTTCTTCTTCTTCTTCTTCTTCTCCTCAACCTTCTTCTTCCTTGACATTATAATACTGATTAAAATTTTATTTACCCAGGTAAGATACCACAAAACAAGTGTCCATTGTTTATTGCTGGACGTGGCCAAGGGTTTAACCGCTCCAAGGACTTCTATGGATACATGGATAATGTAAGTTATTCAATGTTCAATAATGTAAGTTATTCAATGTTCACAATATCATTTTGACGCCTTTGCAACAGTTGAAAACATTGTGACAAAACGAACGAGAATTGCTCATAATAATGTATGTATCAAGTGTATCCAATAGTTATAGTTTCATGTATAAATATTTTCTATAATTTTGTTTACACGTTTTCAAAGTCGTCTCGTGCAGATTTATTGTGTGTGGGAACGGAATAAATTCTTAGATCCGATATCCTAATTAGATAGACAGTACTTTGGCCAATCACAGAAATCAGACTCGATTGACGAACGCGGTTTTTTCATCACAAACAAAATCCATGTGATGCATGAAAACCGGGAAGTTTGTCTGGATTAATTGTTAGTTTGTGATGCATGGCGATGAACGTGGCTTAAACTAAGAGATTGACATGAGATGTGTCTGAAGAGATGGGGGCCTTGTTCTTCTTGCGAACAAGGTGTGG
The DNA here is from genome assembly GCA_031761405.1 of Serripes groenlandicus. Lineage (NCBI taxonomy): Eukaryota > Metazoa > Mollusca > Bivalvia > Cardiida > Cardiidae > Serripes > Serripes groenlandicus. The sequence goes on along the minus strand of JASEVX010000007.1, from coordinate 74,302,289 downwards.
CCGTAAAATATCCGCCTCGGCTGAACGACTTCGCGGAATCGACTTCCGGGCGGGTCATACCAAATACTTAAAAAAAATGGTAGTAATGGCCGCCCTCCTTGTCGCTAAGGAGTGTGGGGGATTGTCTGCTTCATAATGTGGAGTTCAAAGACATGTATCAAGTCGTATTTGTACATTGTAGATGTTACGAAATTTTATTTACTCTGTAAATGGTTAATGTCAGACGAACTAAAATACTAGAAATAGTATAATACGCAGGCTATATGACTACAATGCATGTCGCCATTGGTGGTTCGTGCCAGATGTGCTAACTCACTGTAGAACGCCGGGTACCAGACTAACGAAACTGTGTAAAATATGTAAACAGGGGAACCATCAATACCGTTTACACTTGACGCGGGTCATATGAATATAGATTACATCTAAATTAATCCTTAAATACTGAATGTTTATAATGAACCTGCCAAGCTTTGTATTTGGAAGAGTCTATAGTCTATTATTTTAATTCCAAGATGGACATATTTAATAAGATGGATGCGCAAGTGGCATAGCTCTATACTGGCGACACAGGCTTCGCAAAACCGGTTCTAGCGTTCCAAACTTATTACATAAAGTTTAACTCGAGTTTTATCATAGACTTGATAAAATTGCAACTTTATTGAGTCGCATGCTTTTGCCGGAGTTTCACATATAGATTGCTTCTCCTTCGTCTGTCCATCTGTCCGTCACACGTTAACGCACTGACCAGTTATTAGGCGACCACATGTGTAGCTATTTTACACGTAAACGAACTGACCAATCACTAGGCGACCACGTAGGTATTTTACACGTAAACGAAATGACCAATCACAAGGGTACCACATGTGTAGCTATCTTACAGGTAAACGCACTGACCAATCACAAAGCGACCACATGTGTACCTATTTTATACGTTAACGTACTAACCAATCACTAGGCGACCACATGTGTAGTTATCTTACACGTAAACGCACTGACCAATCATTAGGCGACGACATGTGTTGCTATTTTACACGTAAACGCACTGACCAATCACAATGCAACCACATGTGTAGCTATTTTACACGTCAACGCACTGACCAATCATTAGGCGACCACATGTGTAGCTAGTTTACACGTAAACGCACTGACCAATCACTAGGTGGCCACATGTGTAGCTATGTTACACGTTAACGCACTGACCAATAAATAGGCGACCACATAAGTAGCTATTTTACACGTTAACGCACTGACTAGTCACAAGGCGACCACATGTGTAGATATTTGACACGTTTATGCACTGACCAATCATTAGGCGACCACATGTGTAGCTATTTTACACGTTAACGCACTGACCAGTCACAAGGCGACCACATGTGTAGCTATTTTACACGTTAACGCACTGACCAATCAATAGGCGACCACATGTGTAGCTATTTTACACGTTAAAGCACTGACCAATCATTAGGCGACCACATGTGTAGCTATTTTACACGTTAAAGCACTGACCAATCAATAGGCGACCACATGTGTAGCTATGTTACACGTTAACGCACTGACCAATCACTAGGCGACCACATGTGTAGCTATCTTACACGTTAACGCACTTACCAATCACTAGGCGACCACATGTGTAGCTAGTGTACACGTTAACGCACTGACCAAGTACTAGGCGACCACATGTGTAGTTAGTTTACACGTTAACGCACTGACCAATCAATAGGCGACCACATGTGTAGCTATGTTACACGTTAACGCACTGACCATTCATTAGGCGACCACATGTGTAGCTAGTTTACACGTTAATGCACTGACCAATCACTAGGTGGCCACATGTGTAGCAGGTTTAAACGTTAACGAACCGACCAATAACAAGGCGATCACATGTGTAGCTAGTTTACACGTTAACAAACCGACCAATAACTAGACGACCACATGTGTAGCTATTGTATATGTTAACGCACTGACCAGTCACAAGGCGACCACATGTGTAGCTAGTTAACACGTTAATGAACCGACCAATAACTAGGCGACCACATGTGTAGATATATTAAACGTTAACGGACTGACCAATCACTAGGCGACCACATGTGTAGCTATTTTACACGTTAACGCACTGACCAATCATTAGGCGACCACATGTGTAGCTATGTTACACGTTAACGCACTGACCAATCACTAGGTGGCCACATGTGTAGCTAGTTTAAACGTTAACGAACCGACCAATAGCAAGGCGATCACATGTGTAGCTAGTTTACACGTAAACAAACCGACCAATAACCAGGCGACCACATGTGTAGCTATTGTATAAGTTAACGCACTGACCAGTCACAAGGCGACCACATGTGTAGCTAGTTAACACGTTCACGAACCGACCAATAACTAGGCGACCACATGTGTAGATATATTAAACGTTAACGCACTGACCAATCACTAGGCGACCACATGTGTAGCTATTTTACACGTTAATGCACTGACCAATCATTAGGCGACCACATGTGTAGCTATGTTACACGTTAACACACTGACCAATCAATAGGCGACCACATGTGTAGCTATCTTACACGTTAACGCACTGACCAATCATTAGGCGACCACATGTGTTGCTATTTTACATGTAAACGCACTGACCAATCACAATGCAACGACATGTGTAGCTATTTTACACGTCAACGCACTGACCAATCATTAGGCGACCACATGTGTAGCTAGTTTACACGTAAACGCACTGACCAATCACTAGGTGGCCACATGTGTAGCTATGTTACACGTTAACGCACTGACCAATCAATAGGCGACCACATAAGTAGCTATTTTACACGTTAACGCACTGACTAGTCACAAGGCGACCACATGTGTAGATATTTGACACGTTTATGCACTGACCAATCATTAGGCGACCACATGTGTAGCTATTTTACACGTTAACGCACTGACCAGTCACAAGGCGACCACATGTGTAGCTATTTTACACGTTAACGCACTGACCAATCAATAGGCGACCACATGTGTAGCTATTTTACACGTTAAAGCACTGACCAATCATTAGGCGACCACATGTGTAGCTATTTTACACGTTAAAGCACTGACCAATCAATAGGCGACCACATGTGTAGCTATGTTACACGTTAACGCACTGACCAATCACTAGGCGACCACATGTGTAGCTATCTTACACGTTAACGCACTTACCAATCACTAGGCGACCACATGTGTAGCTAGTGTACACGTTAACGCACTGACCAAGTACTAGGCGACCACATGTGTAGTTAGTTTACACGTTAACGCACTGACCAATCAATAGGCGACCACATGTGTAGCTATGTTACACGTTAACGCACTGACCATTCATTAGGCGACCACATGTGTAGCTAGTTTACACGTTAATGCACTGACCAATCACTAGGTGGCCACATGTGTAGCAGGTTTAAACGTTAACGAACCGACCAATAACAAGGCGATCACATGTGTAGCTAGTTTACACGTTAACAAACCGACCAATAACTAGGCGACCACATGTGTAGCTATTGTATACGTTAACGCACTGACCAGTCACAAGGCGACCACATGTGTAGCTAGTTAACACAATAACGAACCGACCAATAACTAGGCGACCACATGTGTAGATATATTAAACGTTAACGGACTGACCAATCACTAGGCGACCACATGTGTAGCTATTTTACACGTTAACGCACTGACCAATCATTAGGCGACCACATGTGTAGCTATGTTACACGTTAACGCACTGACCAATCACTAGGTGGCCCACATGTGTAGCTAGTTTAAACGTTAACGAACCGACCAATAACAAGGCGATCACATGTGTAGATAGTTTACACGTAAACAAACCGACCAATAACTAGGCGACCACATGTGTAGCTATTGTATAAGTCAACGCACTGACCAGTCACAAGGCGACCACATGTGTAGCTAGTTAACACGTTCACGAACCGACCAATAACTAGGCGACCACATGTGTAGATATATTAAACGTTAACGCACTGACCAATCACTAGGCGACCACATGTGTAGCTATTTTACACGTTAACGCACTGACCAATCATTAGGCGACCACATGTGTAGCTATGTTACACGTTAACACACTGACCAATCAATAGGCGACCACATGTGTAGCTATCTTACACGTTAACGCACTGACCAATCATTAGGCGACCACATGTGTAGCTATGTTACACGTTAATGCACTGACCAATCAATAGGCGACCACATGTGTAGCTATCTTACATGTTATAACGCACTTACCAATCATTAGGCGACAACATGTGTAGCTATTTTACACGGCAATGCACTGACCAATCACTAGGCGACAACATGTGTAGCTATTTTACACGTTAACGCACTGACAAATCATTAGGCGACCACATGTGTAGCTATGTTACACGTTAGCGCACTGACCAATCAATATGCGACCACATGTGTAGCTATCTTACATGTTATTACGTACTTACCGATCATTAGGCGACCACATGTGTAGCTATTTTACACGGCAATACACTGACCAATCATTAGGCGAACACATATGTAGCTATGTTACACGTTAACGCACTGACCAATCAATAGGCGACCACATGTGTAGATATCTTACACGTTAACGCACTGACCAATCATTAGGCGACCACATGTGTAGCTATGTTATACGTTAACGCACTGACCAATCATTAGGCGACCACATGTGTAGCTATGTTACACTTTAATGCACTGACCAATCAAAAGGCGACCACATGTGTAGCTATTTTACACGGCAATGCACTGACCAATCACTAGGCGAACACATGTGTAGCTATTTTACACGTTAACGCACTGACCAATCACAAGGCGCCCACATGTGTTTCTGCACTGACCAATCACAAGGTCACCACATGTGTAGATATTTTACACGTTATCACACTGACCAATCAATAGGCGACCACATGTGTAGCTATCTTACACGTTAATGCACTGACCAATCAATAGCTAGGCGACAGCATGTGTAGAATATTTTACACGTTAAAGCACTGACCAATCACTTGGCGACCATATGTGTATCTATTTTACACGTTAACGCACTGACCAATCACTAGGCAACCACATGTGTAGCTATTTTTATATTCAACAGGATAAAAATCCTACCTTATAAGAAGAAGGTCAATCCGGATAAATTTTACTAGATCTAATACAATGTGTTTTGATAACCTCGTGTCCTTCTTTACAGGTTTTCCTGGTTAAAGACTGCAAATTCCACGAAGCCAACATAAAGTTTCTCTAGAAACGATTGACGAATAGAACAATGGGATTTCAAACCATTCAGCGTACATTGTCTGTTGACGTATTGATGCCATCAGACCAGACGTTTTTACCATTGTGTTAGTGGCCGGATACTAAGCCTATCCGAAGATGTGTTTCTTTTATTAAAAAATTAATTGTGCATTCAATGTGTTGTCACGTGATACCTATTCATCATATGCGACTCTTTCCCACAAACAGACGCTTTCTGACGACTTTGAAGGAGACGACTTTCGGAAACATTCTGGCCAAATGTTTTAAACTTTTAAACTTTCATTTACAGAGAGTTTCCGTATTTGTTCTAGACGCTTTCAAAGTCGTCTGCTGCGTTTTTGCTGTATTTTGGAGTGTGCTTACAAGCATATTAAGTGTCTTCCACTCAACTAGAGGTCAAGTACTGGTCCATTCCAGGAAAAAGTGCCTCGCGTGTATCGGTGCTTTACACTGAGCACGTTGAAGAACCAAATGGGTCTTTTCGGAAAGAGCTAGGGTATCCCACCCGGACTCCCTTGTATCTAACTCTGTCTCTTGAATGTATCTGCACCTGTCAGATGCTTGTACACTAAATAGTGTACACTACAAAAGGGGTCTATAGAAGCTAGAAAGCTGATGCTCGATTAGAGCAATTGGTCTCTATAATTACATTTCATACATTACATGCTATTCACAGGTTGATCGAGTGTTGTCAATACAGAGATTTGTATAATTGTATTTTAATTTGTTTCATCAATCATTTTTATCTTGTCAATGTTTTTGATTACAAAGAAATTTAAATAAGCCAATATGACCTCTTCCAGCTCATCTGTTTCTAGAAGAAACAAGAAATATCTTTAAAAAAGTTAAACGGCGATCAATATGAGAAAACACTCAGAAATGGAACATGCACATACTATTTGACTTGAATATCAGAAAGGTTCTATGTGTTTACCAAAGGCTGATCGGCCATCTCCATCCAGCTTCAGTTTTTGTAAATAGATTATCAAGGCCGAGAATACGCCACATGACTGGAGAATACGCGAGGCTCCCAAGAGGTGTATAAGTTTCAATTGCATCGCCAACTTAACTATGAACCAATCAAAACGTTTCATTTCATTTATTTCTTCGACATTATTCATTAAAGACAACATTTGATTGGTCTACAATCTAGATCATTTGTTTAACATCTAGGTCAAAACTGAAATTAAACAGCTATTGCCGAAAAAAAGTCGGACTATTGTGATACCCTTGGCGTCGTGGTGGTGGTCGTCACAAAACGTAAACCTTACCTCATAACTTAAAATCCGATCAACATATTGAAATGAAACTTAGTAAAAGACGAGTGTTAGCGTTCGCTCCGCGGCGCTCTTGTGAAGACTATGTTGTGTTCATCTTGAAAGAGGTACATGTACACGACGTCTGACGTGATGCTAACTGTACATGACGTTTGACGTGATGCTAACTGTACACGACGTATGACGTGATGCTAACTGTACATGGCGTCTGACGTGATGCTAACTGTACACGACGTCTGACATGATGTTAACTGTACATGACGTCTGACGTGATGTTAACTGTACATGACGTCTGACGTGATGCTAATTGTACATGACATCTGACGCGATGCTAACTGTACTAGGAGTTTGACGTGATGCTAACTGAACATGACGTCTGACGTGATGCTAACTGTACATGACGTCTGACGTGATGCTAACTGTACACGATGTCTGACATGATATTAACTGTACATGACGTCTGACGTGAGGTTAACTGTACATGACGTCTGGCGTGATGTTAACTGTACATAACGTCTGACGTGATGATAACTGTACACGACGTCTGACGTGATGCTAACTGTACACGACGTTTGACGTGATGCTAACTGTACACGACGTCTGACGTGAACATAACTGTACAGGGAGTCTGACGTGATGCTAACTGTACACGATGTCTGACATTATGTTAACTGTACATGACGTCTGACGTGATGTTAACTGTACATGACGTCTGACGTGATGATAACTGTACACGACGTCTGACGTGATGCTAACTCTACATGATGTCTGACGTGATGCTAACTGTACATGGAGTCTGACGTGATGCTAACTGTACATGGAGTCTGACGTGATGCTAACTGTACACGACGTCTGACGTGCTGCTAACTGTACACGACGTCTGACGTGATTCTAACTGTACATGGCGTCTGACGTGATGCTAACTGTACACGACGTCTGACGTGATGCTAACTGTACATGGCGTCTGGCATGATGCTAACTGTACATGACGTCTGACGTGCTGTTAACTGTACATTGAGTCTGACGTGATGCTAACTGTACATGCCGTCTGACGTGATCATAAATGTACATGACATCTGACGTGATGTTAACTGTACGTCTGACGTAATGCTAACTGTACATGGAGTCTGACGTGATGCTAACTGTACATGACGTTTGACGTGATGCTAACTGTACATGACGTCTGACGTGATGCTAACTGTACATGACGTATGTCTTGATGTTAACTGTACACGACGTTTGACGTGATGCTAACTGTACACGACGTCTGGCGTGATGCTAACTGTACAAGACGTTTGGCGTGATGCTAACTGTACATGACGTCTGACGTGATGCTAACTGTACACGACGTTTGACGTGATGCTAACTGTACACGACGTTTGACGTGATGCTAACTGTACACGACGTCTGACGTGATGCTAACTGTACACGACGTCTGACGTGATGCTAACTGTACATGACGTCTGACGTGATGCTTACTGTATGCGACGTCTGACGTGATGCTAACTGTACATGACGTCTGACGTGATGTTAACTGTAGTGCCCAAGGGCGGTATCGCTTAACCATTTATTTAAACATTTCCATAAAAGGACGCTTTCTGACGCCTCTGCAGCATACGTTTTTTGAAAGCATTTTGGCAAAAGGAGAAATTGCTTGTGATGCAAATTTTGCCACAATCTTTTCAGCGCTATCCACTATTATAACTTTTAAATAAAGATCCTTTCAATATTTTAAAAGTCGTCTGCTGCAAATTTCTTGTAAGTGGGAAAAGGTTTTAAGACGTACTTCATCCCTAGGAAAATAACTATTTATAGCAGTAGCAAAATGCAAACATTATATTCAATATGTCGGCACTAGGACTTCTTTAGAATTACAAATAATTCTACAGACTGTGTTGTGTTCTTCTTGAGAAAGGAACACGGACGTCGTCTATAGAAATGGTTGTCAGCATGACACTCCAAAACGGTAGCCAGGACCACAGTTCATGCTTTTTAAATCAGATAGGATATTGTTAATATTGATCCATTATTAAAATTACTGTAACATTTGCTAGGCTCTTTTTTTCTTTTTCTTTTATCTTATTCGACAATGAAGGATTTCGTTTCTGTACGGACGAAAATGCTAAAACCGGACAAACATTAGTCGTTTCCTTGATAACCGTGGATGTGGATGAAGAAGTGAAGAAATTACCTTCTGAAAACAAATGAAAATCTTGATCGAAGTTAAATTTGAACGGTATTCAACAGTGTATAATCGAGACACCTTTGACAGAAGTACGTATGTGTGTAATCGGATTGACAACTTTGATAGAAGTATATACGTGTAGTATCGAGTATATACTTATATTACAGATGTCAGCTTGATTATACAGGTATGTACTTCTATTACAGATGTCAACTCAATTGTACACGTATGTACTTCTATTACAGATGTCAACTTGATTATACACGTATGTACTTCTATTACAGATGTCAACTCGATTATACACGTATGTACTTCTATTACAGATGTCAACTCGATTATACACGTATGTACTTCTATTACAGATGTCAACTCGATTATACACGTATGTACTTCTATTACAGATGTCAACTCGATTATACATGTATGTACTTCTATTAAAGTTGTGAACTCGATTATACACGTATGTACTTCTATTAAAGTTGTCAATCCGATAACACACATACGTACTTCTATCAAAGTTGTCAATCCGATAACACACATACGTACTTCTATCAAAGTTGTCAATCCGATAACACACATACGTACTTCTATCAAAGTTGTCAATCCGATAGCACACATACGTACTTCTATCAAAGTCGTCAATCCGATAACACACATACGTACTTCTATCAAAGTCGTCAATCCGATAACACACATACGTACATCTATCAAAGTCGTCAATCCGATAACACACATACGTACTTCTATCAAAGTCGTCAATCCGATAACACACATACGTACTTCTATCAAAGTCGTCAATCCGATAACACACATACGTACTTCTATCAAAGTTGTCAATCCGATAACACACATACGTACTTCTGTCAAAGTTGTCATCTCGAGTATACTCTTCATTTCTTCAACCACCTCCCCGGTTACACACGTATGCACCTCTATCAAAGTTGTCAACTCGCTTACACACACATGTATAGTTGTTATTAAAGTTGTGAACTCGATTACACACTTATGGACATCTATTAAAGATGTAAATTCGATTATACACGTATTGACTTCTATTAAAAGTGTCAACTAGAGTATACAAGTATGGACTTCTATTAAAGTTGTCAACTCGATTATACACGTATGGACTTCTATTAAAGTTATAAACTCGATTATACACGTAGTATGGCCTTCTATTAAGGTTGTCGACCCGATTACACACGTAGTATGGACTTCTATTAAAGTTGTCGACCCGATTACACACGTAGTATGGACTTCTATTAAAGTTGTCAACTCGATTATACTCGTATGGATTTCATACATGTATAATCGAGTTGACAACTTTAATAAAAGTACATACGTGTATAATCGAGTTGACAACTTTAATAAAAGTGCATATGTGTATAATCGAGTTGACAACTTTAATAGAAGTACATACGTGTATAATCGAGTTGACAAATTTAATAGAAGTACATACGTGTATAATCGAGTTGACAACTTTAATTGAAGTACATACGTGTATAATCGAGTTGACAACTTTAATAGAAGTACATACGTGTATAATCGAGTTGTTAATTTTAATAGAAGTACATACGTGTATAATTGAATTGACAACTTTAAAAGAAGACCATACAAGTGTTATCGAGAAGACAACTTTAATAGATGGCAATACTACGTGTGTAATCGAATTGCCTACTTTAATAGAAGTTCATACGAGTGTAATCGAATTGACAACTTTAATAGAAGTACATAGGTGTGTAATTGAGTTGACAAACTTTAATAGAAGTACATACGTGTATAATCGAGTTGACAACTTTAATAGAAGTACATACGTGTATAATCGAGTTAACAACTTTAATAGAAGTACATACGTGTGTAATCGAGTTGACACTTTAATATAAGTGCATACGTGTGTAATTGGTCGACAACTTTAATAGAAGTACATACGTGTATACTCGAGTTGACAACTTTAATAGAAGTACATACGTGTATCATCAAGTTCACAACTTTAATATAAGTACATACGTCTGTAATCGAATTGACAACTTTAATAGAAGTCCATACAAGTGTAATCGAGTTGACATCTTTAATAGAAGTACGTACGTGTATAATCGAGTTGACAACTTTAATAGAAGTACATACGTGTATAATCGAGCTGACAACTTTAATAGAAGACCATATGTGTATCATCAAGTTCACAACTGTTCTATAAGTACATACGTCTGTAATCGAATTGACAACTTTAATAGAAGTCCATACACGTGTAATCGAGTTGACATCTTTAATAGAAGTACATGCATGTATAATCGAGTTGAAAATTTTAATAGAAGTACATACGTGTATAATCGAATTGACAACTTTAAAAGAAGACCATATAAGTGTAATCCAGTTGACAACTTTAATAGAAGGCCATACTACGTGTGTAATCGAATTGCCAACTTTAATAGAAGTACATACGAGTGCAATCTAATTGACAACTTTAATAGAAGTACATGCGTGTGTAATTGAGTTGACAAACTTTAATAGAAGGCCATACTACGTGTGTAATCGAATTGCCAACTTTAATAGAAGTCCATACAAGTGTAATCGAGTTGACATCTTTAATAGAAGTACATGCGTGTGTAATTGAGTTGACAAACTTTAATAGAAGTGCATACGTCTGTAATCGAATTGACAACTTTAATAGAAGTCCATACAAGTGCAATCTAATTGACAACTTTAATAGAAGTACATGCGTGTGTAATTGAGTTGATAAACTTTAATAGAAGTGCATACGTCTGTAATCGAATTGACAACTTTAATAGAAGTCCATACAAGTGTAATCGAATTGCCTACTTTAATAGAAGTACATACGAGTGTAATCGAATTGACAACTTTAATAGAAGTACATACGTGTATAATCGAGTTGACAACTTTAATAGAAGTACATACGTGTATAATCGAGTTGACAACTTTAATAGAAGTACATACGTGTGTAATCGAGTTGACACTTTAATATAAGTGCATACGTGTGTAATTGGTCGACAACTTTAATAGAAGTACATACGTGTATACTCGAGTTGACAACTTTAATAGAAGTACATACGTGTATCATCAAGTTCACAACTTTAATATAAGTACATACGTCTGTAATCGAATTGACAACTTTAATAGAAGTCCATACAAGTGTAATCGAGTTGACATCTTTAATAGAAGTACATACGTGTGTAATCGAGTTGACAACTTTAATAGAAGTACATACGTGTATACTCGAGTTGACAACTTTAATAGAAGACCATACGTGTATCATCAAGTTCACAACTTTTATATACGTACATACGTCTGTAATCGAATTGACAACTTTAATAGAAGTCCATACAAGTGTAATCGAGTTGACATCTTTAATAGAAGTACATGCATGTATAATCGAGTTGACAATTTTAATAGAAGTACATACGTGTATAATCGAATTGACAACTTTAAAAGAAGACCATATAAGTGTAATCCAGTTGACAACTTTAATAGAAGGTCATACTACGTGTGTAATCGAATTGCCAACTTTAATAGAAGTACATACGAGTGCAATCTAATTGACAACTTTAATAGAAGTACATGCGTGTGTAATTGAGTTGACAAACTTTAATAGAAGTGCATACGTCTGTAATCGAATTGTCAACTTTAATAGAAGGCCATACTACGTGTATACTCGAGTTGACACTTTAAAAGAAGTGCATACGTGTGTAATCGGTCGACAACTTTAATAGAAGTACATACGTGTGTAATCGGTCGACAACTTTAATAGAAGTACATACGTGTGTAATCGGTCGACAACTTTAAAAGAAGTACATACGTGTGTAATCGGTCGACAACTTTAATAGAAGTACATACGTGTGTAATCGGTCGACAACTTTAATAGAAGTACATACGTGTGTAATCGGTCGACAACTTTAATAGAAGTGCATACGTGTGTAATCGGTCGACAACTTTAATAAAAGTGCATACGTGTGTAATCGGTCGACAACTTTAATAGAAGTACATACGTGTGTAATCGGTCGACAACTTTAATAGAAGTACATACGTGTATAATCGAGTTGACAACTTTAATAGAAGTACATAAGTGTAGAATCGAGTTGACACTTTAATAGAAGTGCATACGTGTGTAATCGGTCGACAACTTTAATAGAAGTACATACGTGTATAATCGAGTTGACAACTTTAATAGAAGTATATACGTGTATAATCGAGTTGACACTTTAATAGAAGTACATACGTGTATAATCGAGTTGACAACTTTAATAGAAGTACATATGTGTATAATCGAGTTGACAACTGTAATTGAAGAACATACGTGTATAATCGAGTTGACAACTTTAATAGAAGTACATACGTATGTAATCGAGTTGACAACTGTAATAGAGGTACACACGTGTATAATCGAGTTGACAACTTTAATAGAAATACATACGTGTATAATCGAGTTGACAACTTTAATAGAAGTACATACGTGTATAATCGAGTTGACACTTTAATAGAAGTACATACGTGTATAATCGAGTTGACAACTTTAATAGAAGTACATACGTGTATAATCGAGTTGACACTTTAATAGAAGTACATACGTGTATAATCGAGTTGACAACTTTAATAGAAGTACATACGTGTATAATCGAGTTGACAACTTTAATAGAAGTACATACGTGTATAATCGAGTTGACACTTTAATAGAAGTACATACGTGTATAATCGAGTTGACAACTTTAATAGAAGTACATACGTGTATAATCGAGTTGACAACACTTTAATAGAAATACATACGTGTATAATCGAGTTGACAACTTTAATAGAAGTACATACGTGTGTAATCGAGTTGACAACTTTAATAGAAGTACATACGTGTATAATCGAGTTGACACTTTAATAGAAGTACATACGTGTTTAATCGAGTTGACAACTTTAATAGAAGTACATACGTGTATAATCGAGTTGACAACTTTAATAGAAGTACATACGTGTATAATCGAGTTGACAACTTTAATAGAAGTACATACGTGTATTTTCGAATTGTCAACGCTAATAGAAGGCCATACTACGTGTATAATCGAGTTGACAACTTTATTAGAAGTCCATACGTGTGTAATCGACTTGATAACTTTAATAGATGTATATACGTGTGTATTTGAGTTGACAACTTTAATAGAAGTACATACGTGTATAATCAATTTATTATTTATTTATTGGGGTTTTACGCCGCTTTCAACAATATTTCAGTTATATCACGGCGACAGTTCACTTATTCATGATCCCTGGGTAAACAAACCATTACTAGGCTAGGAAATGTGCCTTGCCCAAGTTTACTCCACCATGACCTAAGTGCCGCGAATGGGGATCGAACCCGGGACACCCGGTTTCCACGTGTATAATCAAACACGCTCATCTAGATATTCGCTTGTCGCAAAGTGCTGAATGACGATTCTCACTTGACCTGTCCGAGCCAGGTAAAACAAGTCTTCAAATGCCGATCCTTGTCTAAAGATAAATTATATGGACTTTTTCCTATGATACAGCAAACAATCTGGCATTTGACCAGGTGGACGCATGACCAAATAAACTATTTAATTATAGGATTATAAGATTAATCACATATTTTCCGATCTACTTTCCGTAAGCATTAGTAAACATTTGATTTGTAAATTGTCCGTTTTACTTTTATATATATGTATCTGTGTGTTTTTCTTTCTCTCTGTCTTTCTTTCTCTTTCTCTCTCTCTCTCTCTCTCTCTCTCTCTCTCTCTCTCTCTCTCTCTCTCTCTCTCTCT